>CAVMGG010000803.1:0-94241 GCA_963680895.1 Fragum sueziense
ATTGGGACAGTCATAAGCTTTCATTTGATACCATTCTTACATCTGTAGGTCAATATTCAACCAAAATATGGTAAAAAAACGTTTTGAAATGACTTGACAATTTTATAGGGTTAAGGGTTTAGGTAAGGGTTTTGGCCAAATGCCCCAACAGCCAAAGTGCAAACATTGCTCAAAATGTTTTCATGTGTGATTTTCTTCAAGATTAATTATGTTTACACAATTCCCCTGCACAAAAATGTCTTGTTTTAGAAAGTATTTACCAGATATTGGTCGAAAATCGCAATTTTAGGAAAAATAATTAATATTCATGAATATGCAAATGAGCTAATTTGCAAAACATATCTTAAAATGAAAGAGCAAGTCATAAGCTTTCATTTGATACCATTCTGACATCTGTGTGTAAATATTCAATCAAGATATGACCAAATTCATTTTCAAAATTTGAATGTACAATTTGGTAGGGTTAAGGGTTTAGATAAGGGTCACGCCGAAAAGCCCCAACTGCCAGAGTGCAAACAAGGTTAAAAATGTTTCTAATAAAATGTTCTTAATGATAAATCATGTTTACAAAATTCCCCCTGGACAGAAACGCCCTTTTTAAGAAAGTATTTATCAAATTTTCGCCAAAAAATGGAAATTTTAAGGGAAATCATTAATATTCATGAATATGCAAATGAGCTAATTTGCATAAAATAACTACAAATGAAAGAGCAAGTCATAAGCTTTCATTTGATACCATTTAGACATCTGTAGGACAATATTCAATGAAAATATGACCAAATAAGTATTGTAAATTTGAATGAAAAAAATGATAGGGTTAAGGGTTTTAGATAAGGGTTACAGCCAAAAGCCCCAACGGCCAGAGTGCAAACAATGCTCAAAATGTTTCTAAGATATTGTACTTTATGAAAAACTATGTCTACAAAATTCCCCCTGGGGGGAGCAAACATGTTTCTGGCCCAGGGACTAGTAAGACGATCTTAGCTGTTCGAATAAATTCTGGCAAAAGCCCAACGTTTAAAACTCGGGCTATTTATAGTAATGTATTGTTGGGGTATGACGTCACTGTCAACGATACGTTACTAAGTTCCCGGATATTGGTTCCAAAGAACGTCATCGCGACGTTAGGTTATAAAATAAGAATTCGGGAACCAAAATACTTAGATTAAACCGGAAATGCAGCAACTGTCAGAAAGGTGCTGGCTTGAACGCAAAGGTTGCAAATTAAAATGACTGCATAATCGCGGGTAGATCAGAATGAGACTCGGTAAGTAAACAATCAATGCACATGTTAAGAAAATCCATTGACTAATCGTATAGCTTTAAATATTGTAAACAAAGATCGTGGAGCTTAAGTCCAGTCCCCAATATATCTATCTGCTCCGTGCAATATGACCTTGCTCAAATTCATCCTTTAACCCTTATCAACCCTTAACATGCAACTTAACATTGAAACTTAACGTGAAAACTTAACATTGGTCTTTCCTCCAAAAGTATTTGAGATACAAATTCAAACTTTGTATGTAAAACTTCTTTCCATCATATTTAGTTAGGAGGTCAAGGTCATTCATGTAGGTTAAGTTTTAAATTATTCATTTTCAAACAAGCACAAAGAAGATGCAAAAGAATTAATTCCTAAAATTGTCCTTAACGTGGTTTACACCAGGTTGAAATAAGCAAGAGGACCACGGTGGTCCTAAATCGCTCACCTGAACGTAGATAGAAGAAAAATCACAATGTTATCAAGTTCATGAGCATATAATTTAAGATGTGAGATTATGATCCAGTTAAAAAACTGCTTTCATAATATTGAATGATCAATATTTGTGGCTGTTATAGTAAAAACAACGTGGAAGAAAACAACAATTTTATCAGTCAAGTGCACATAACTCTGTTCTGATAAAAATATTCTCATTAAACATGATGTCCAAGTTTGTTTGTTTGTTTGTTTGTTTGTTTGTTTTTTTTTTTTTTTTTTTTTTTTTTTTTGTTTTTTTGTTTTTTTTTATTGGTCAATATTTATCGCTGTTTGAGTGAAAACAAAGACGAAAACGGCAATTTTGTCACCGTTAAGGTCACACAACTCTGGTTGTTCTGGTCCGATCAATCTGAAAAATTATGATAATTATGATCTTATAGTCAACAACATTGTGACCAAGTTGAGTCTTGATTTGTCAATATTTGTGTTTGTTAGAGAGAAAATAAAGTCGAAAAATGGTAATTTTGTGAAATTCAAGGGCCAATACATAACTCTGGTTCTCATGCTCAAATCTGAGCACCGCACTCAAATCACACAAAATCCACGTGCACTTCAATCGAATACCCTTCGAATACCATTCAACGTTGGAGAGTAGCCTAGCCCATTCCATTGAACTTGAGCGTGTACTCATGAGTATGTGGTCTACATAAGTTTTTTCGAGAAACCAGGGCCTGGTGTCAAATGATTCAAATTTCCTAGCCGGAATATACATGTAGTTTTTAAGGGTTCTCTCTCTAAAGCCTTGACGGTTCTGGCTTTACTATTATCACAGCTAGAAGAGCATCCTACTGGGCTACTGTGCAATAGGCCTAATCACATGTTGACAAGGAATTCGATCAAAATCTTCAAAAAAGATAGATAGCAAATAATTTATTCTATAATTTATTCTGGCTGTTAATGTGATAGATCTAAAGCTATCTTTTTATTTTACCATTTCTCAAACAACATTTACGGCTACATGTATTGGCCTAGGCTAAGACTGGCCTAATCCTTGCAGACGAAAAACATAGTGTTGATTGAAACAGATTATTGTTAAAAACATTGATTACAATGGATGAATTGATATATAGATGTTCCAAACTCAGTGGCAGATAAACAATGGGCTTTTTCATTTACAAAGGGTTGTCAGGCTAATGATTTGAGATTTAAATCGAGTTATGAGATACATTAGGACTACCTGTTAAAGATTATATATCATTGATGCATAGTTAATTGGGTTAATAACGGTATAATAATATAAACAAAATGTAATCATCTGCCACTCCCGATAGACGAATTATAGTCATCGTCATCTACTCCCTTTGTAGAAACGTAAAAACAAGGTCATGTTTGAGAAACTGTAATCCATGAGGAGGTCACTCTAACATTCGAATATTCTCGGATCTTATCGTTACTCAAGATCGGCTCGAACGTATTACAGTTGCCGGCATGGGCTGATCCTGCCCATATCACTCCGCAAGCATAACAACGGAAGCAGACCGAACAACAATTTAAGGCTACGCCAGAAAATATTTGATATAAACAACGTTCAAAAGTCGATTATATCCTCACAAATGTAAAAAAAAATATCAGATGAAAAAATGATGTGATTTACCGATTATTGACAGTATATTTCACTTGAATAAATAACGTTTGCCAAAAGGTTGATTTGTTTTGATGACGTCATTTACGCGCGTCCACTTTCACGTTCAATATAGCGGTCACTCGAGATCATGTTGCAAACTCGTTCCAAACGGCAAAAGGGAGACACTCCACAACGGGAAATGTTTTCTGGTCGTAGTATACAAACATAGTTCCGTCAAAAATGAATTCGCTCCTTTTGATACACATGTATTGATTCTGTGTCTATAGAATAGGCAGATGCATGAAATGTGGTTCTGCATACTGGCAGACCATCAGTGTACTTTAATGAATTTGTCGGGAACTAGTTTCTTGCGCGGTCGTGACCTTTCATGGGGGGTGTCACATGCAGATCCCGAAAGAGATGGCAAATTGCAAGGGTGGCTGTGTTCACGGGTGCGTGATTTTAGCTGATGGTGCTATTGATACCACTTTCTTGGTGGTAAAAATGTGCCACAAAGACTTCTGAGAGAAGCTAGAAGCTGCCATATTGACCCATTTTACTATATATTTAATTAATAGGCCCGTTTCGTTGAGGAGTGACACCAAAGGTCACTCTAAGGTGAGGCTTACAGTCTAAATTTTGAGTTGACATCTAGTCTACACATTTACTTACACCTCGTTTGATTGGTTCAGATACAAACTCCAAGCCAATCAAATGGCGCGTAAGATAATCAACAAGGAAGTAAATACTTTGAGTAACCCGGATGTTCAATGAAAACAAGGAAGAAGTTTGACAAGTTTATAAAGTTTTATAAAAGAAGCTGTTCGTAATCTACCAAAAGTTTTGTGACAGATAATCATGTCTGTCTTTCATGAGACTATCAAAAGTATTTTCCTAGGTAAATGCAAACTTTTTTCTCCCACATCAGGTTATCTCGTTTTTTTTTTTTTCAATTTCAGTGAGCAAGTAGATCTATTCAAAAGTTGACAGGACATCCAGGGGAAAAGATTATCTCTAATCCGAATTTTTCTCTGATGAAATTCGCTCTTTGATATGTTTATGTCGCTCATTTACATCAGAGCACACTAGATCTACCATTCATAAACAAAGGAAGGTAGGTCATTATAACATCCAAAGTGAGAAAAAAAAGACCTTGAAAATCTAGAAACATGGGCTAAAAACTGGGGCATGAGGTTCAATGCTAAAAAGTGCTACATAATGAGCATAAAGAAACAAACATCTAAAATTAAATTCTATACACTCGATAACCATATCCTAGAAGAAGTGAACGATAACCCATATCTAGGCCTCCAAATTTCATCTGACTTGAAAAGGACAACACACATTAACAAAGTAGTAAAAAAGGCAAACTCTACACTTGGCTTCTTGAGAAGAAATTTGAAACACTGTAACGAAAACTGCAGGAAAACCGCCTATGTCTCCATGGTGAGATCTCTGATGGACTACGGCTCGGTCATATGGGACCCATACCTCCAAAAAGATGTAGACAGACTAGAACGAATCCAACGAAAAGCTGCCACATTTATCAAACAGGACTATCGAACACAAAAAGAAGGATTCATCAAAGACACCCTGAAAGATCTTGAACTACAACCACTCCAAACAAGAAGAAAGAGCCTCAGACTGATAATGCTGTATAAGGTCAGTGTTTATTTTTAATTTTGGGGGAAAGGGGTCAGGGCCCATAGGTGGGGGAAATTTGCGCGTGAACGCCCAAAAAGGGGAAATTTAATACATGCTTATACTCTCAAATACAGTGTTATAAATGCATTTAATTTGCTTGTATATCATAATGGGACCTTCAAACAACCATTAGAACTGCTAGAGATGCCTAGAATCTAAATATGATTTGGCTTTTTCTTTGCAACAAAAAGTCTAGTTCCAGGAGGGGAAAATTTCTCTGAAATGGGGGAAAAAGGTATATTCCTCATAGAGGGGAAAGGGGCCCAATAACGACCGTTTTTTTTAAGAAAAAAAATCACTGAAGGTGGTTGAGGGGTTGGTCCCAGGGCTGCCACCTGAACAATTTCTTTAGAAACAAATCAAGACCCAGAAGAACTGTAAGAGCTAGAGAGTTCAAAGACTGTGAATCTGTTAACATAATAAGAAACCAGATCAAAAACAATACAAAGTGCTTTGAACCAATACATGCAAAGACAATTCAACACAAACACTCATTCTTTGCAAGAACGATCACAGAGTGGAACCAACTGCCAGAGGAAGCGGTGTGTGCAAAGTCGGTGGGGGCATTCAAATCAGCCCTTGACACCCTAATCGACAAATTCTAATCGCGCACTCCCCCCGTCGCGTTAAATCCAGAAGTGGAATCTGCGACGTAACCTTACAGATACAGATACAGATACAGAACAAGGGTTGTGGTAAAACATTGCCTATAAACCATTTAGAAATATTTTGGTCTTAAATTTTTCACCAGGCATGACTATAAATGGTTCATTGATGGGTATCAAAAGGCGTTTTAAGGAAAGCGTTTAAGATCTAACAGTGATTCGGTGTACAGAGCGTCATAACTTGTGTAGAACTTTACTTTGTTTTTGAATGGTAGTGAGCTCTGATGTAAATGAGCCACATCATATGCCGAGCCCGGATAGCTAAGTCTGTTACGTCGGAGTTTGCCAATCCAGGGGTCTTGAGTTCAAACCCCGGCTTGGCCAGTATCCATTCTGACATTTGACAAAAGTCATTTGTCTCTCACCAATGGATGTGAATCATTGTGAGAAAGCAGCTGGAGGCTCGTTTTCGATATTGTGGTTGTACTGGTGCGAGAAATACCAGGAACCCACGGTTAGGTGCTCCAGCCGCCGCAATATGACCATAGAAGTTGAAAACGGCGTAAAACCCCAATAAAATCAAATCAACATATCAAAGAGTGAATTTCATCAGTGAAAACTTGGATTAGATTAGCAATCACCCAGTGGCCCATGGCGAGTGAAAAAGGCCTGTTGGGGCCCAGGTGGATAGCACTAAAAATGTCAGTTGCTAAGTTTTGCCCTATTATTTTACTGAATTTTGCCTTTCTCTTTAAATTATCTTGAATATTGTCGCCTTTTGATTATCAAAACTCACAGAGATTACTGTTGCATAACTAACTGAACACTCCCAGGTTCTAACTCATTACAATGAGTAGAAGATTAGTGCCAGACATGGCCTATATCAATAAGTCAACCAATCAAAATAAGTGTGAATCGTTATCAAGGGAGCAGTTTTCCCATAATCTGTCGCTGACAGTAAGCGCGTGCCCACAAATAATTTTTCAGTTGTAAGCAAACACCGATTGCAGAGTTAATCCTTGCAAATGATTTTTAACCCCTTCCCAAATGGTAAAGTTTTTGGGTCGTCCTATTCAAAAGCTGCTTTAGACAACACAATTGAAATTAAAAAGATAGGATTTTTAGGTAATATAGTCTAGAAAATATAGAGACAAAAGGAGAAAATGCTGATTTTGTCTCAATGATTTCCTATATCAATTCTTTCAGGGACGTCAAAACCAGGTCTTGTTTTGTAAAGTGTTAACAAGATTAAATGAATTAGGATTAACTTTGATGTTTAGTTCTGCTTCCTCGATGTTTGGTTGTTGCATTCGTTTCTTGCTCTTTATATGATGTCCTATCAAGTAATTGGAATCCTTTGTTCGGATCCAGAATCCCAAAAGGATGCCATTACACTACGGATAAAGAAAAGTTAATTTTTACATGACTGCAGCTCACCAGAAATGTGTGTGTGTTCAAATTTTTTATGTATTATTTTTTTATAAATGGTCTTTTTATGCCCCCTTATAGAAAGATGGGGGCATATTGTTTTACTTGTGTCGGTCTGTCTGTCCGTCCGTCCATCTTGTTATATTGAGAGATCATTTCCTGCTGTATTTCAGACATAGAGAAGTTCCTGGTAGAAGTAATAAAGAAAGAATGCAAACTAAGCAAGAAGGCCACAGAACAAAAACAGCAGATATGGGATAAACTAAACAAGTTCTATGAGGAACATCCAGAGATGAAGCCATCCACAAGGGATAACACATCTGGTATAATTATAAATCTTTTTGTGGTTACGTTAATTCTTTCTTAATAAAGTACAGCTTGCGTGTTTGTTGCCTAAAACACTTGCCCACCAAGGACAATAATAAATTGGGTAGAGAATTGTGGTGATTTGCCATCAGGACCATGGCATTTTTCCTATCTAAATTTCCTCAAATTGCGGCATTAGGTGGAAAATCATGGCGATTCACTGCACTCGGGTAGAAATGCCATGTAAGACCAATATTACGGTACCTGTCCGCGCAATTGGCGGTGGTCAAGCGGAAAATTGCAGTGGATGCAGGCTGTCATAGTGTGTTTCCACCGGAATCCACCAAAAATCCAATCGGGATGATGCATGAAAATAGGCTAAAACACGCGAGATGTTTCAAATCCTGAAGCTATTGGAGACGACAAGAAAAAATGTCACTTGTCGAACTTAAAAATTATATACATGTATTTACCTCCAGGGTTTTCCAACCCTTCTTTAAAAGATGTCAAAACTTGATTTATCTGAACATGTAGAGCACCTCTAATTTATTGCAAAGGCTGATCTGGATCAATGTTGTTCTCAGATGGCTCAAGAGGACCTTTTTCCAGATCCCGGCTCATATATTTCTTTATTTCAGCTAATTATGACTCATTCATGACAGGAGGTAGTACTAGGACAAACATGGAGGAACATGGATCCAAATCAGTTTGTGCTTGAATGCAGTCCGATCTTGATCCACACAGATAACAACAAAAGTTTTACTGGAGTATATATATCTATTTCAGCTAATGATCAGATTTCCAGATATGAGGTGGTGAAAACTTTCTAACTTTTTTATTTAAAGTCCAAACCCTATGTTGTGGGTACCCATTTGAATCGTCTCGGTGAGACGATTCTAATGAGTACCCACAACATAGGGTTTGATGAAATTTTAATGAAATATTTCTTTTTGAAAAGTCATCACCCCCTCTTATCTTGAGTTCTGTAATGATGACTTGTCCATGACAGGGGTATCTCTAACACAGAGTCACAGATGAAGGCCATCTTGGGTATAGATCACTTTCTTCCTGAGTGAGTCTTATCATGATCCAGTGAGTTATGAACTTAAATATTTGGCCAGAGAATGAAAATTCTTCTATATTTCAGCTAATGATGATTCATCCATGACAGGGGGTAGCTCCAACACAGATGAGGGGGAAGATGCTTCTTACATTGATGGTAAGCATGTTTGCTGTAGGTTTAATCACGGGGAATAATTACATGGTACAACAATTTCAGAAAATCTCAAATAACTTTGTTAATACGGGACCGATTTGAATTCGGTTTAAAGCAAAGAAGGTGGGAAAATGCCAGAAATAAGCTGGATGTGGTGGATTGTAGATAAATAACCTGATAAAAAGGTTATTGAAGATTGATTGATCTTCAATAACTCTTTTATCACATGATTTTTTAAAAATCAACTATGACTATATATCTAATGCCTGAGGTCTGCCCACTTTCTCTGCTTCAAACAGTTTTCAAATTGGTCCCGTATTAACAAAAATATTTATGATTTTCTGAAATTCTGTGTCACATGATAATCCACCGTATTTATTGTAACAGCCTTTTGAAAGCAAAGAAATTTGGAAGTGAAAGTCATTGTTGGCTTTAAAATAAATCTCACTAGACACTTAGAATAAAGAATAATTAGGCCAAATAAAAAAAATATGTGTTGTTCAGGTTACCCAACGGTCCCTAGAAAAATGGGGCCGACCCTAATTTTTTTTCGTCCTCAGGAGAAAAAAATCAAAGAAACAACAACAACAGCAACAAAACACATATAAAAAAAAGAAAGCCTACAGACCGAACCTAATTTTTTCCCCCATGTAACCTGAACCACACATATTTTTAGCTCGACTTTTCGAAGAAAATGAGAGCTTATACTGTCACCCGGGCGTTGGCATTGGCTTCGGCATTGGCGTTGGCGTCGGCGTTGCAACCAAGGTTAAAGTTTTTTCAAACATCAATAATTTCCATACTATCAAAGGGATTCAACCCAAACTTAAAATACTTATTCACCATCACACCCTCTACCTTACTACCAGGGCCCATGACCCTGGCTCCACTATATTTGGATTTATGCCCCCTTTATACTAAGCAACTTAGAATGTCGAGCGCGCTGTCTTCGGACAGCTCTTGTTTTATTTGGCCTTACTAGGAAAAGAATTATTGGTATTTGGATGCTATCATGCTAGAAGGCTTGCCTGTGATTTTAAAGTTATGTGAATTTGTTTTTACCAAGAATGTTTCATTAATAATTCATGATGATATTTTGATTCTCATGCAGTTTTATTGGAACAGGAACAGTTTGTTTTACAACAATTAAATTCTTTCATGTTGGTTGAAAATTTTAAACAAATTAGAATAATTGAATTTAAGTGTGGAAAGATACTGGGCAAATTTCCTTTTCCGCTATAAAATGACATGAAAACCATTCTATTTCAAAATAATAAGATTCCTTGATATATGAAGCATTTCCATCTATTTCAGTTGGATTAAGCCTTGTCAGTGCAGCAGACCTCAAGAATCCTGTATTTTCTGGGTACTTGGAGAAGAAACAGAAAAAAGGATCAGGTAAGACAAAAAGAAAACAACAGTGTATCTGGGAACCCAAATGGCTGTGATTTTTATGCCCCCAAATCAAACGATCCGGGACATATTGGTTTACTTGTGTCAGTCTGAAACCTGATATTGGTATGTTCTCCACATGTATAGGACATACAAAGCCCAAATTTAGTATGTAAACTTCTTTCAATAATAGCTATCTGCTAAATGCAATATGACCTGGTTCCTCAAGGTAATCCTTTAATCCTTATCAGTTCTTTTCATGCAACTTAACCTGAAAACTTAATATGAATACTCAACATTGGCAATTATTCCAAAAGTATTTACATCTTTTGGAAAGGCTTGAGGGTGTTGTTTGTCTTACCAAGGGCGGATCCAGGATTTTTCAAGGTGGGGTCCAATCCCTCCAGGATTTTTCTAGTGGGGTCCACACCCAAATGATGGCTTTAAATGTGTTAAATATGTAACGTTATACTAAAACACATATGTAACGTTATACTAACATTATATAGTCAAATTTTGATTTTCGGCCAATGCCAGGGGGTCCGGACCCCCCCCTCTAGATCCGCCCATCCTTACAAACCTATCTTATCTTTCAGGTTTATTCGGAGGGACCAAGTTGCAATCTCGTTGGTGTGTACTACACAGTGGAGTGTTTTATTATTACACAAAACCTGAGGACAAGAAACAGTGTGGGGCATTTAGAGTGGAAGGTATGGAGGAAAAATTTTTATGACCTTTCACACTTTAAAGGAATATCTGGGTTTAGTCTGTAAATATTGACCTGGACCCGACATATAGGCCTTCGCAATAAATAATTGTCACCTGGAATAAGCAATACTCACCAGCAATTATCACTGTCGAGCAGAGTCGATAGTTTCCATAAGCTTTGTGGCTTTTTATTCTGCATGTGCTTCTCGTGTCAATATATGTCGGAGAGTGATTATTTCGCATTACAATTACTCATTGTATATTCCACAGGTTCAGTTATTTCATACTATGGTCCACAAAACCTCATTTTGAGAAACCAATCAGACATAGACATCAACCGGATTTTGCATTTAGAAAAATGAATAAACAGTATCATAGCCTAGGGAAACAATGTAGATCCTGAAAATTCCCTAAAAAGCGATTTTTTTAAACCTTTTCGGTCTGCATGGACTGTGAAGACAGTGAGACAATACTTTTTATATCTCCCTCTTTTTGATGTACTAAAATTACTCGACTAAAACATGTGACTAAGGAAAGAGGCAACAGTATCTGGCTTTGACATGCCTTTCATCATTTTTATACGCCCGAAGGGTCGTATTATGTTATGGCCCCGTATGTCTGTCCCTCCGTCTGTCTGTCTGTCTGTCCGTCCGTCCGTTAGCAATTTCTTGTGTGCGCAACTCCTCCTACAGTTTTGATCGGACTGTGATCAAACTTGCCACAATAAATCTCCATGGTGTCTAGTTGTGCACCTCGCTTACAGAAATCAGATAACTCTTTTCGTTCTTGAATTATTTGCCCTTGAATTAAAAAATGCCCATTTTCTTGTGTGCGCAACTCCTACAGTTTTGATCAGAATTTGATCAAACTTGCCACAATGAATCTCCATGGTGTCTAGTTGTGCACATTGCTTACAGAATTTAGATAACTGTTTTCATTCTTGAATTATCTGCCCTTGAATTTAAGGAAAATTGCCCATTTTCTCAAAAATGCCCATTTTCTTCTGTGCGCTACTTCTACAGTTTCAACCAGAATTTAATCAAACTAGCCACAAGGAATCTCTATGGTGTCTTGTTGTGCAAACAAAATTTTCATAACTTTTCATGTTTGAATTATCTGCCCTTGAATTGAAAAAATGGCCAATTTTTACTGACAAGCCCCTCTCGGGCGTATATGCGCCGCTCTGCGAAGCTCTTGTTACCTCAATGTTTTCCCATTATATATATTTCTTGGATGTCAAAGTAAGGTCTTGGTTGTGTTATATATACACTAAGTCTTGATTTTGTTTTATTTAAGGTTACATGTTCCGGAATGCACCAGATGTGGCCACTAAGAAGAAAGACAAAGATCTTGCTTTCGAGTTGTACCATAAAGATGAGAACAAAAGGATATACCAGGTAATAATTGCAGCATTTAACATTTTCCCAAAAAATTAAAGGGCAAAATTTTCGAATGGTTAAACCTTTTCCTAAACAGCGACATTTTAGGGTGACCCACTTCAAAAACTGCCATGCTAAAATGACATTATGGATGTTATTAAAGATAGGATTTGTGTAAAATATGACACAGAAAATATTGAGACAAAAGGAGAAACTGCTGGTTTTCAGCAGTTTCTTCTTTTGTTTCAATATTTTCCGAAGCATTTTCTACTAGGGACGTCAAAACCAGGTCTTGTTTTGGAAAGGGTTAAATCAGTAGCTTCTGCAGACGATAAATTGAACTTGATAAAGATAGAATTTATGTACAATATAGAACAAATTATTGCAGCAAGAAGAGGAAAGGCTGCATTGTTATTAGCATTTTCTTTTGCCTTATTGATTTCACAAGCCCTTTCTATTCATGACATAAAAACAAGGTCTTTTTTTATGTAAGAGTCAATCAAGATTACCTTAAAATCCCAATCAATTTAATGAAGTACAAAAGGCATCTTTCGGTTGCGCAAATGTTATCTTAATTTATTCAAAAACTTTAATTTCTCTACTCAAACTATGAAATAGGTTTACTTTGAGTCATGAAACTTAAGAATTGAGCAAGGATCTTTTAATTCATTCCCATATAACTCCCTTTTTAGAAAACATTGTGGCAAATGAAGAAATTGCTTGTGACAATAAATTTCTTTATTTCCCACAATGTTTTCTACCCAAAAATACAAAAAAATAAAATTAAATTACATTGATTTTAAATTGTAATCTGCATCATCTTTGAATTAGGACTGGTACAAATTTTGTTGTCTGGTAATGGGTTAAAAGATCCTGAATAGCATTTGAGACTAAGGTATATCCAGATCATCTTGAACCTATAGCATGCGCTTAAGTGCTGCCTGATCAGGGTCATGACTTCTACCTTAGAGGGAAAAGAAGATACTGCTTATCATCAGCAGTTTCTTCTTTTGTCTCGATGTTTTTAAAAGCCTTCTCTATTGGAGTCATTAAGGTATATGACCCATCATTAAAATACCATTTTCTAGCCATACGAAATGCATCAAATTACACACACTTTTAAACAAACTTCACATAAGTTGATTCACCATGCCGGATTTCAAGATTATTCTTCAATAAGAAAATAATTTACAAATATTTTTTTACTCTATATTCATATGCAAGGAGGTAATTTTGAACATTTTTGTCAAATATTTCCATAAGTATGCATTAATTCAAAATTCTAAACCGTTCAAAATGCTTATGTTTATATTTGGAATGGAAATGTAACACAGTTTAGGAATTACTGGCACTTTTCAAATTTCGCCTCTGGCTCTTTAGTGCTAATGATGGGTTGTATACGTTAAAATTAGGTGCTGTTCGGGAAACAGTTTTAAAAATAACATTTGTAAATTTTTCAGTTTGTGGCAAGGAATAAGGAGGATTATGAAAACTGGAAGAACTTTTTGAGCAAGGATGGTGAACCATTAATAGGTAAAAGAAATTTAAAAGATTATTTTCTATGATAACATAATTATTCTGATGAAGGTAATTCACTTCCTTGGTGAAAAGATAGAAAGATAGAAAAGATATTTTATAAACATGTTGGCATCATAGTTTTAATCTTTTCCCCAACAGTGACACCTTTACACATCCCACAAAATAAAGGCATTTGAATAGATGGAAAATAAAGAAATCGCTTGTTTCAGCAATTTCTTCTTTTTAGCTCGAGTTTTCGAAGAAAATGAGAGCTTATACTGTCACCCGGGCGTCGGCGTCGGCGTTGGCGTTGCAACCAAGGTTAAAGTTTTTTCAAACATCAATAACTTCCATACTATCAAAGGGATTCAACCCAAACTTGGAATACTTATTTACCATCACACCCTCTAACTTACTGTCAGGGCCCATAACCCTGGCTCCACTATATTTGGAGTTATGTCCCCTTTATACTAAGCAACTTAGAAAGTCTAGCGAGCTGTCTTCGGACAGCTCTTGTTGATTGGTGCAAGCAACTTCCCACAATATTCTCTACTAATAAAGAGAAAAGTTTAAAATTCAATTTACTTGAACTTTTTGTTTGCATCATCATTCAATTCGCACAAGTCTAAATGTTTGCCCTGTGTTAAACAGGTAATGAAGTGAACTTCTGCAAGCCAAGGACATTTTTCATCTTTTCTTTCAATGTTTTTGCCAATCTTCCTCTATTTGAGATGCCAAATCCAAGTATGTATTAAAAAAGCTTGATATTTATTTCCAGAGGAAGAACTGTATGAGGAGCTTGCTTGTGAGCAGTCACCGCCGAATTCCCCCAGCATATCAAGCCCAGGAACAGATGATCAGGATGTGTACGAAGAACCAGAGGCTGATAACAAACCCATCTCACCAAAACCACCACCATCACCCCGACAGCCCATAGACCAACCTCCACCCCCTCCACCACCCTCATACAAGGCAAAATTACCCGTCCCTGAGCCAAAAGAGGAAATTTACGATGATGCTACAAGTGCGCTGCCAGAGGAAGCAAGGTCACCTCCTCCACTGCCCGCATCAAAACGACGACCCGATATGAGTCTACCAGAAATACCAACACCGAAAAAACAGATTAAGTTGAATCTCACCTTCAAAGCAGAAGAGGATTTTGAGAATAAGTATTATGGGGTGTATGACTGCAAGGGGGATAATTCAAGTGAGCTGTCATTTAAGAAAGGGGACATGATCCATATTATTAGTAAGGAGTTTGATGACAAGTCATGGTGGATCGGTGAACTGAATGGAAAGTTTGGGCTGGTACCTAAAACCTATGTTACTGCTGCTTTTCTTGTTGTTCCTTAAAGGTTTCTGATATGCTTATAGAATGTTTTATGCAACTTACTGTATTTAACCATTTCGAAACAGTCAGGCTTTTTGATGCCCTTTAAGAAGAATATTAAGAGAAAACATTTTGAAGAATGAAGAAATTGCTTGTGACAAGAAAATTCTTCATTTCCCACTATGTTTTCTTCCACGAAAAAAAAAAAATGAATATAAAGTTTCATTCACCTGAAAATTCTGTCTGCAACATCCGTTAATTTTGACCAGTCTAAAATTTTGCTGTCTTGTATAGGGTTAACCCTTAGCCAAATTACATAAATAAAAACATAGATTTGTGGATAATGTAGCAATGAAAATATTGAGTTTAAAAGAATGTGGGTTTTGAACATTTACTTCTTTTGCTTAACTCTTTCACTGCCATAGGCGACTTTTGTCGCTTTACCTTTCCCTGCCATAGGCGACTTCAGTCGACAAATTTATGGGAGCGAAATATATGAGTACCCACAACATAAAAAAGAAAATAATATTGTCATTTCATAAATAACCTTTAAATTTTGGTCACATATAGGTGCTTAATTGTCTGTATGTCCTGAAAATTTGAAAGGAATCCATCGAATGAGTAAAAAGTTATGCATGATTTTGTGTACAGGGTATCGATTCTTGGAAATTTCTTCGAATTAATTTGGCGGTGAGAGACCCCTTCAAAGGTCAATATTTGGCAGTGAAAGGGTTAAATGTTTTACCATGCCTTTACTGTAAGGGTCATCAATTATAGGTCTTGTTTTTGAAAGTGTTTAGTTTTAAACCCTTAACCTGATAATAATATTAGACTGGTCCACATTAAAGATTGTTGCAGAAAGTAAGTTTTACCCTTTCACAAACAAGACCTGTTTTTGACGTCCCTAATAGAGTTGGCTAGGGAAAGTATTGAGCTGAAAGAAGAAAATGCTGACAATAAGCTGTTAAAGCATTGTCGTCTTTTGCCTGAATATTTTCAGTGCTATTATGTTCACAAATTTTACTTTTAGTCACTACCGTTTTGACATATGCAGCATCCTTCAAATTGGACATCCCTAAGATTTTGCCGTTTGGGAAAGGGTTAACTTGACCCAATCCAGAAAATAATATGGCAGAGATAGTATAAGACAATATTCACTTTTACGATGTTGAAGATTTACAAACAATTAATAAACCCTTTCCTCAACAACACAATTTCATGTTGATCATAATTCAAAGAATGGCAGACTGTAAAATTGATGCTACATATAGTTCACGTAGAAAATAACCATGTCATAGCATAGAAACTCATGAAGGTAAAGGAGAAAATGCTGCTTATCAGCAATTTCTCCTTTTCCTACATAGACTTCTAAACCTTCCTCCAGTGAGATCAGGAAAACAGATTGTTTATTCCAAAAGGATTCATCTTATCTGATCTTGATGTTTCGCAAAAAGCTTGCTAGATTCTATGTAACCCCTTTTTCTGTGCAATAAATATTTTAGCTTTTTCAAATTTGTATCTTTTTTGGCCGAGATAGGGACAAATAAAAACATTGAAAACTTAACCCTTTCCCAAACTGCAAAATTTTAGGGGGATCCACTTCAAAAACTGCCACAAATGACAAAATGGAAGTTACTAAAGATAGAATTTGTGCAAATTATGTCATAGAAAATATTGAGACAAAAGGAGAAACTGCTGGTTATCAGCAGTTTCTTCTTTTGTTTCAATGTTTTCCAAAGCCTCTTCTATTAGGGACGTCAAAACCAGGTCTCGTTTGGGAAAGGGATAATTGTTTTGATGGGTTTCCGATTTATTAGCTCACCTGAGCACGAAGTGCTCAAGGTGAGCTATTGTGGTCGCTTTTTGTCCGTCGTCCGTCTGTCCGTCCGTCTGTCCGTCTGTCCACAATTTAATGTTACCACTCTAGCATCCACAAATATTCATCAATCTTGACCAAACTTGGTCAAAACATGTATGACCATAAGTTCTCAAATGAGTTCGATTTTGAGTCAGATCGGACTAGGAAGTCCAGAGTTATGTGCCCTTGAAAGTCAAAAATGGCTATTTGTGACTTTGTTACCACTCTAGTATCTACAAATATTGACCAATCTTAACCAAACTTGGTCAAAACATGTATGACCATAGGTTCTCAGATGAGTTTGATTTTGAGTCAGATTGGACAAAGAAGTCCGGAGTTATGTGCCCTTGAACATCAAAAATGGCTAGTTTTGACTTTGTTACTACTCTAGTATCTACAAATATTGACCAATCTTAACCAAACGTGGTCAAAATATGTATGACCATAAGTTCTCGTATGAGTTTTATTTTGAGTCAGATTGGACTAGGAAGTCCGGAGTAATGTGCCCTTGAACGTCAAAAATGATAAGTTTTGACTTTGTTACCACTCTTGCATCTACAAATATTGACCAATAAAGACAAAACTTTGCCACAATGTTGGTAACTATAAGATCTTGGATGAGTTCGATTTTCAGTGTGATAGGAGCAGGAAGTCTGGAGTTATGTGCCCTTGAATTTGACAAAATTGCTGTTTTAGACTTTGTTTACACTGTAGCATCTACATTTATTGACTAATCAAGACAAAACTTGGCCACGATGTTGGTGACCATAAGATCCTTGATGAGTTAAATTTTCAGGATGATTTGGCCAGAAAAACAAGAATTATTGGCCCTTTAATTTCATTAAATGACCGTTTTCGACTTTATTTTTTCTCTTACAAACAAATATGGACCAATCAAGACACAACTTGGTCGCAATGTTGGTGACCATGATATTTAAAAATGTTTTAATTTGTCAGATTGATTGGACTAAAAATACAGAGTTGTGTGCCCTTGACGGTTACAAAATTGCCGTTTTCGACTTTGTTTTCTCTCAAACAGCAATAAGTATTAACCAATAAAAAAGCTTTGACATAATGTTAATGAGAATATCTATCAGAACAGAGTTATGTGCCCTTTACAGTGACAAAATTGTTGTTTTCTTCCACTTTGTTTTTACTGTAACAGCTACAAATATTGATCATTCAAGATTATGAAAGCAGTTTTCAGCTGGATCATAATCTCGCATCTTAACCCTTTCCCAAACCAACCCTGGTTTTGACGTCCCTAATATATTAGGTTTGGGAAAACATTGAGGCAAAAGAAGAATCTGCTGATAATCAGCAGTTTCTCCTTTTTCCTCAATATTTTTCATGCTATAAATACATAAATTCTATATTAAACAAGGCCCATTTGTCATCTGCGGCAGCAGTTTTTGAATGAAAATTTTGAAAATTTGCCGTTTGGGAAAGGGTTAAATTATGTGCTTTTGAACTTGACAACATTTGGACTTTCATTCTATCTAGGTGCAGGTGAGCGATTAAGGACCATCATGGTCCTCTTGTACTGTATATCAAGCAAAAATTGATAATATGATTTGTTTACAACTTAGCACAGATCATATTGAGACAAAAGGAGAAAATTCTGAATTTCAGCAATTTCTTCGTTTGTCCCAATATTGCTTGAAGCATGGTCTGTAGAAAATATGTAAGCAATGGGAAAATTACCGTATCTTTTTTTTCTATTAAATGAGGAAAGATTTAACACGAGAAAGTACGGAAACATGCCAATCAGCCATCTTTAGAAGCTCCAGGGGCCCGTTTTACTAACAAACTTACGAACATTTTTAAAACAACAACACATCTGATTGGCCGAATAATAACTGTTATTACTTCTCTTTCAATCAGATGTGTTGTTACAAGGTTTTTTCAAAATCCTATGTTAGTTAAACGCTACCCAGGATGTCCTCATATCTGAGCTACAGATAAGACTAAAAAGGGGATAACTACTTTTCAAATTGCAATATTTCATTCATCATTTATCAAACCTTATGTCGTGGGTACTCATTGGAATCGTCTAAAGACGATTCCAAAGAGCACCAGCAACATAAAGTTTGTATTTGAAATAAAAACAAATATAATACCTTTAGCCCAACCCCCACTCTTTTCCGTTGCACTGCCCCATAAGCTATGTACATCGACTCGAGGGCAACATAATATGAGGAGACCCCCATAGTTTCTGATAGATCAAAATAAAGAATAAAGACGAAAGCATCGCTTATCATACCATAGTCGGTTCCACGGCCAGTGTCTCACCGCATGAACTTGAAGGCAATTAACCCTTTCCCAAACGACAAAGTTTAGGGTGGTCAAAATTGGAAAGCTGCTGCAGACGACACAATTAATAATACTTTTAAGATAAAATTTGTGAACAATACGAGGTACAATCGGAAAGTTCCCGGACTTGTATTGTGGGTGAAATATTTTTCGGCAAATAACTCTTGAACATATACTGAGCAAAAAAAGTTTAGCACGTTTTTTAACACATCATTTTTTCAGTTTATGATAATTAAATGAACATTGCTTTGTGCTGTTCAGTTGTCCCGATCGACAACCATTACGCGTACAGTGCATGTGTAGAGTGAACATTCAGTGTATTGGACAAAGTCCAGATAAGCAAAAGTCACGTGCGGCACGTGTGCAGTGACATCGATAATGTCTAGCTTGTCCAAAAACACACGATTACGCAGATCTGTTAGCAGAATCAATTTAACTGTTACAAATTCTTTGAAATTGATTATGGGAAGGCGAAAAATAATGACGTAAGTTCGACGTCAGAGAGCTCTTTGCATGCTCCAAGCAGGTATGTCTGTTAGAGATGTCGCTTTGCATTTCAAGTGTCTCCAATTGACAATTACGCGCCTATGGCACTTGGTTTATGCAACTTTAGCCACCAACGACCGACCAAAATCTTGTAGCCCGTGTAAAAGGACGATCAGGGAGGATCGTTTCACAGCGACGTCTTGACGACGTTTCGAATTCCTGTCTAGTAAGAATTTAGTGCTACTCCTCCAGGACGTCACGAGGTATACCGTTAGTGACCAGACTGTCCGGAACAGGCTCCACAGAACTTGCATCAAGGTCCTCCGATCTAACGCCAATGACGTTAAGCATCGACAGGCAAGGCGTCAGTGGGTATTGAAACATCGACATTGATTCAGGAGACATTGGACTGATGTCCGGACGAATCTCATTTTACGTGTCATTAACTGACGGCAGGATTTGTGGTTGGAGAAGATGCGTAAGGCTTGATACCAATAACGTCATCATTGAGACTGATACGTCGAGTGCAGCGTCATTTTTAGGCAGGAATAGATGAAGAGAGTTAAACAGACCTCATTTCAGTTAATGGCAACCAAACGGTGCAATGGTACTGCAATGAAATTATCCAACCTGTCACTGGACCGTCTTACAACGACACAACGTTGTGATATTTCAATAAGATAATCACCACCCACTTACTCCAAGGAACATACAGAATGATCTACGCATGAACTGCTTAATCACCAGCAAAAGAACACACAAAGAACATTGTTGGACGTCAGGCTAGAGAAAGTAATGACGTCTGTAACGTCAATGGCAACGAGCGTCATCTGCAGTATGAATGGGCAAAATTCCTTTCTGTGTGGTCAGGAAGCTTCTCTGCAACATGGGAAGACATTGAATGGCGGTCCTAGCTGCTTATGCTGGACATTCGCGTCATTGAAAATTGCTTGACTTTCGATATCTGACCCCTGTGCACTTTAACGTAAGATACCTAACTAACGCTTAAGAATTTTGAAACAAAATTTTCAGGAAGCGCCAGAAAATTGAATTTTCAAACACATTAGAGTTTTATTTTTATGGGTTTTGGAATAGTTTTTGACTAGGAAAGGACATTTTCCAAGTGTGCTAAACTTTTTGTGCACAGTATATATCAAAATAATATTGAAACCTTTTTCTTCACATACAAGTATAATTTAGATAGTGTTCAGTCAATACACATCTTAAACATTAACACCTTATACTGTACGGACCAGTTTGACGTCAAAAACGCTCAATCATCGACGTTAAAACGACGTTCTAACTTCGATTTAGTGTTTCTCGAAGTTCTGTCCGCAGCAACTCGCATATTTATCATGTCTCTCAACCAAACTGTAGAACACTGACTTATACATGTACCAGTCCTTTGGATTTCAATGCATTGACAGCATATCAGACAACGTATTTCATTCTTCTTCATTCTTGAACCATCTTCTTGATGCTTAGACTTCAACCGTGAGAATATTTCGAAGTCCATTGCGGCGATATCTGGGGCTATATGGTGCTTATTCAAACCCCGAGAAATAAATTTTCATTATAGAATCTTCTGTGCGGAGTAGTACGGCGCTCATGAACAAGTTTCCAATCTCGCATTTTCATTTTAGCGAGCCGGAACTTTATATCCGGGGAGCTAATGTCACAGCCCTAGTGTCGGCGTCGGCGTCGCGTCTTCAAAAACGTTAACCTGGTCTATATCTCAGGCACTATTAGAGATACCGCCTTGATACTTTACACATGTATACCTCCTGCCAAGACCTTTCATTTGGGACCACGACCTTTGACTTAGTGACCTTGACCTTGGCGTTTGACCTACTTTTAAAAATCTTTAACCTGGCCTATATCTCATGCGCTATTACATATTGAGCCTTGATATTTCACACATTGATACCTCATGCAATAACCTTGACCTTGAGACCATGACCTTTGACTGAGTGACCTTGACCGTTGACCTTGGACTCTTTTTTGTGACAAGCTCTCGTATAGGCGAGCTACGTTGTCCCCGAACAACTCTTGTTCATGACGGGGACACAAACCTCTAGAAAAGATGATTAAGGTAGTCCACCCATAATGAGATTCAGGCGACGTTAGAATTATTCGGGCAATGTCGTTTACTTCCAGCCCTAATAGGTTCCGATACAAGACGAATGTGAATGACATGACACGAAAAAATCTGACACATGCATTGAAACAAGAACTATATAGTCTCTAAACCGTTTGAGGCAGATTTTTCGAAAAACTTTGAATTTTTAACGTACTACCTTTAAAGTGGTATTTTGGTGTTGTATTGATGTTACATAAGAACCATTGACTTAAAACTACTTTTTGGTACATTCCATGGGTAAAAGAAGAATTTAAAATCAGGAAATTTCTCTTTTTACACCGTTTGGGAAACATTTTTCAGAAAATTATAGTTTTCAAGGAACTCCCTTTAAAACGGTGCTTTTTGTTTTGTATTGATGTTACATACATACCATATCAGGATCCTTGACTATAAACCACTTTTCGGTACATTCCATGGGTAAAAGAAGACGTGAAATAACGACTATAGTTTTTACACCGTTTGGGACAGATTTTTCGACAAAAATCGAATTTTCAACGTGCTACCTTTTTTTTAACCCATTACCACACAGTGACGCCTTTTGACTCCCCACAAGATAAAGGCTTTAGAAAACATTGTGGAAAATGAAGAAATTGCTTGTGACAAACAATTTCTTCATTTCCCACAATGTTTTCTATACAAAATGACCAAAAATGTAAAATTTTATTCACTTGAATTTGTCGTTTGCAACATTTTTGAATTTGGACTAGTTTGAAATTTCGTCGTCTGGTAATTGGTATTTTGGTGTTGTATTGATGTTACAAACCTACAATATAGAAAAACCCTTGACTAAAACTACTTTTTGGTACATGCCATTGATAAACGAAGAATTTGAAATTAGGAAAATCACTTTTTACACCGTTTGGGAAACATTTTTCAGAAATCAATAGTTTTCAAGGAACTCCCTTTAAAATGGTGCTTTTGTGTTGTATTGCTGTTATATACCTACAATATCAGGATCTTTGACTATAAAACCACTTCTCGGTACATTCCATGGGTAATAGAAGACGCGATATAAAGATTATAGTTTTTACACCGTTTGGGACAGATTTAAAAAAACGAATTTTCAACGAACTACCTTTAAAGTGGTATTTTGGTGTTGTATTGATGTTACACACCTACAATATTAGAACCCTTGACTAAACACTACTTTTTGGTACATCCCATGGGTAAAAGAAAAATTTGAAATTACGAAAATTCACTTTTTACACCGTTTGGAAATATTTTCAGAAAATTATAGTTTTCAAGGAACTCTGTTCAAAATTGTGCTTTGTGTTGCTTTGCTGTTACATACCTACTATATCAGGTTCCTTGACTATAAAACCACTTTTTGGTACATTCCATGGGTTAAAGAAGACGTGATATAAAGATTATAGTTTTTACACCGTTTGGGACAGATTTTGTTTAAAAAAAAAAAACGAATTTCCGACGAACTACCTTTTAAGTGGTATTTTGGAGTTGTATTGATGTTACATACCAACAATATAAGAACCATGGACTAAAAACTACTTTCTTAGTACATGTCATGGGTAAAATGAGAATTTGAAATCAGGAAAATTCTCTTTTTAAACCGTTTGGGAAACATTTTTTCAGAAAGTTATAGTTTTCAAGGAACTCTCTTTTAAATGATGCTTTTGTGTTGTATTGCGGTAACATACGGACAATATCAGGAGCCTTGACAATCAAACCACCTTTCGGTACATTTCATGGGTAAAGAAGACTTGAAATAAGGACTATATAGTTTTTACACCGTTTGGGACATATTTCTTTTTTTTTTTTAAAAAATCCCATTTTCAACATACTACCTTAAAAGTGGTCTTTTGGTGCTGTATTGATGTTACATACCTACTATATAAGAATCATGGACTAAAAACTCCTTTTTGGTACATGACATGGGTAAAAGAAGAATTTGAAATCAGGAAAATTAATTTTTTAAACCGTTTGGGAAACATTTTTCAGAAAGTTATAGTTCTCAAGGAACTCTCTTTTAAATGATGTTTTTGTGTTGTATTGCGGTAACATACGGATAATATCAGGAGCCTTGACAATCAAACCACTTTTCGGTACATTTCATGGGTAAAGAAGACTTGAAATAACGACTATATAGTTTTTACACCGTTTGGGACATATCTTTTTTTTTAAATCCCATTTTCAACAAACTTCCTTAAAAGTGGTCTTTTGGTGTTGTATTGATGTTACATACCTACTATATAAAAACCATGGACTAAAAACTCCTTTTTGGTACATGACATGGGTAAAAGAAGAATTTGAAATCAGGAAAATTAATTTTTGAAACCTTTTGGAAAATATTTTTCAGAAAGTTATAGTTTTCAAGGAACTCCATTTTAAATGATGCTTTTGTCTTGTATTGCTGTTACATACGTATAATATCAGGAATTGCACCTTGACTATCAAACCATTTTTGGTATATTCCATAGGTAAAGATAACTATAGTTTTTACACCGTTTGGGAAAGACTTTTCCAAAAAAAATCCATTTTCAACGTACTACCTTAAAGTGGTATTTTGGTGCTGTATTGATGTTACATACCTAAAATATAAGAACCATTGACTAAAAACTACTGTTTGGTACATGCCATGGGAATAAGAAGAATTTAAAAGCAGACAAATTCAACTTTTAAACCGTTTGAGAAACATTTTTCAGTAAACAATAGTTTTCACGGAAAATCCTGTAAAACGGTGCTCTTTTGTTGTATTGCTGTTACATACCTACAATATCAGGATCCTTGACTATAAAACAAAAACCACTTTTCGAAACATTCCATGGGCAAAAGAAGTCATGAAATAACGACTACAGTTTTTACACCGTTTGGGACAGATTTTTCCAAAAAAATCTAATTTTCAAGGTACCATCTTTGAAGTGGCATTTTGGTGTTGTATTGATGTTACATACCTACAATATATGAACCCTTGACTAGAAACTACTTTTTGGTACGTTCCATGGATAAAAGAAGAATTTTGAAATCAGGAAATCCACTCTTTACACCGTTTGGGAAACATTTTTCAGAAAATTATAGTTTTCAAGGAACTCCTTTAAAATGGTGCTTTTGTGTTGTATTGTTGTTACATACATGTTCCTACAAAATCAGGATCCTTGACTATGAAACTACTTTTCGGTACATTGCATGGGTAAAAAAAGATGTAAAATATCAACTTTAGTTTTAACACCTCAAAAATCGAATTTTCAACGTACTACGTTTAAAGTGGTATATTGGTGTCGTATTGATGTTATGTACCTATAATACGATAATCCTTGATTAGTAACTATTTTTTATACGCCGCCGGAGGCGGACGTATATTGGCGTCATCTTCTCCGTCCGTCCGTCCGTCCGTCCGTCCGTCCATCCGTCCATCCGTACGTCCGTCCACTTTGCCTGTCAACGCAACTCCTCCTAAGTTTCTGGCTGGATCTTCTTGAAACTTGGTCAATGTTATTACCTCAATTGGTAGATGTGCATGAAGGAAGGATTTTATGGTGCATCGATTTTTGCCTGAGTTATGCCCCTTAAAAACTTAGTCTCTGGGGCTTATTGAAATTGCAGCCTTGTCAACGCAACTCCTCCTAAGTGTCTGGCTGGATCTTAATGAAACTTGGTCAATGTTATCACCTCAATTGGTAGATGTGCATGAAGGAAGGATTTTATGGTTCGTTGATTTTTGCCTGAGTTGTGCCCCTTAAAAACTTAGTCTCTGGGGCTTATTGAAATTGCAGCCTTGTCAACGCAACTCCTCCTAAGTTTCTGGCTGGATCTCAATGAAACTTGGTCAATGTTATCACCTCAATTGGTAGATGTGCATGAAGGAAGGATTTTATGGTTCGTCGATTTTTGCCTGAGTTATGCCCCTTAAAAACTTAGTCTCTGGGGCTTATTGAAATTGCAGCCTTGTCAACGCAACTCCTCCTAAGTTTCTGGCTGGATCTTAATGAAACTTGGTCAATGTTATAACCTTGATTGGTAGATGTGCATGAAGGAAGGAATTTATGGTTCATTGATTTTTGCCAGAGTTATGTCCCCTTCAATCTTAGTCTCTGGGGCTTATTGAAATTGCAGCCTTGTCAATGCAACTCCTCCTAAGTTTCTGGCTGGATCTTAATGTCACTTGTTCAATGTTATCACCTCAATTAGTAGATGTGCATGTAGGAAGGATTTTATGGTTCATTGATTTTTTCCAGAGTTATGCCCCCTGAAAACTTAGTCTCTGGGGCTGAAACTTGGTGGATGTTATTACCTTAATTGGTAGATGTGCATGAAGTAAGGATTTTATGGTTCATTGATTTTTGCCTGAATTATGCCCCCTTCAATCTTAGTGTCTGGGGCTTAATGATATTTTAGCCTTGTGAACGCAATTCCTTCCATGTTTTTCACTGGATATTTATAAAAACCTTTTTGTGAACACATTTTTTTACAGGTTTTTCAGTGAATATTTATAAATCGTTGTCAATGTCATTTTTTGTCTCAAGTTTTATAAGTGGCGGCGTATATTGTGACGATGGCACTCTTGTTGGTACATGCCATTGGTAAAAGAAGAAATTGAAATCAGGAAAATTCACTTTTTACAACGTTTGGGAAACATTTCAGAAATCAATAGTTTTAAAGAAACTCCCTTTAAAATGGTTCTTTTGATTTGTATTGCTGTTACATGCCTATGATATCAGGATCCTTGACTATAAAACCATTTTTGGTACATTCCATGGGTAAAAGAATACGTGATATAACGACTATAGTTTTTACACCGTTTGGGACAGATTTTTCCAAACAATTCGAATTTCAACGTACTTCCTTTAAAGTGGTATTTTGGTGCTGTATTGATGTTACATACCTAAAATATAAGAACCATTGACTAAAAACTACTGTTTGGTACATGCCATGGGTATAAGAAGAATTTAAAAGCAGACAAATTCAACTTTTAAAGCGTTTAGAAACATTTTTCAGTAAACAATAGTTTTCACGGAAAATCCTGTAAAACGGTGCTCTTTTGTTGTATTGCTGTTACATACCTACAATATCAGGATCCTTGACTATAAAACAAAAACCACTTTTCGAAACATTCCATGGGTAAAAGAAGTAATGAAATAACGACTACAGTTTTTACACCGTTTGGGACAGATTTCCCCCCCCCCCCCCCCCCAAAAAAAAAAATCGAATTTTCAAGGTACCATCTTTGAAGTGGTATTTTGGTGTTGTATTGATGTTACATACCTACAATATATGAACCCTTGACTAAAAACTACTTTTTGGTACGTTCCATGGGTAAAAGAAGAATAAGAATTTTGAAATCAGGAAAATTCACTTTTTACAACGTTTGGGAAACATTTTTCAGAAATCAATAGTTTTAAAGAAACTCCCTTTAAAATGGTTCTTTTGATTTGTATTGCTGTTACATGCCTATGATATCAGGATCCTTGACTATAAAACCATTTTTGGTACATTCCATGGGTAAAAGAATACGTGATATAACGACTATAGTTTTTACACCGTTTGGGACAGATTTTTCCAAACAATTCGAATTTCAACGTACTTCCTTTAAAGTGGTATTTTGGTGCTGTATTGATGTTACATACCTGCAATATAAGAACCCTCGAGAAAAAAAATATTTTTGGTACATGCCATGGGTAATAGAAGAATTTGAAATCCCTTTTGAACATCTCTTTTTACACCGTTAGGGAAATATTTTTCAGAAAATTATAATTTTCAAGGAATTCCCTTTAAAATGGTGCTTTTGTTGTGTATTGCTGTTACAAACCTAAAATACCACATAAAAGAAGACGTGAAATAACGACTATAGTTTTTAAATCGTTTGGGACAGTATTTTACAAAAAAAAATCGAATTTTAAACGTACTACTTTTAAAGTAATATTTTGGTGTTGTATTGGTGTTACATAACTACAATATCGGAACCTGTGACTAGAAACTACTTTTTGGCACACGAAAAGGATAAAAGAAGAATTTGAAATCAGGAAAATTCACTTTTTAAACCGTTTTTACATAAATTATAGTTTTCAAGGAACTCCCTTTAAAATAGTGTTTCCGTGTTGTGTTGCTGTTACATACCTACAACATCCTTGACTATAAAACTACTTCGGTACATTCCATTGGAAAAAGAAGACGGGAAATAACGACTATAGTCTTTACACCGTTTGGTACAGATTTTTTGTAAAAAATCGAATTTCCAAAATACCACCCTTAAAGTGTGGTTTGGTGTTTTTTCATGTTACATACCTACAATATAAGAACCCTCGAGAAAAAACTCCTTTTGGTACGAGCCAGGGCAAGAGAAGAATTTGAAATCAGGAAAAATTATTTTATACACCGTTTGGGAAACACTTTTTCAAAAATTACAGTTTTCAAGGATCTTCTTTTAAAAATGGTGCTTTTGTGTTGTGTTTCTGTTACATACCTACAATATCAGGATTCTTAATTGACTATCAAACCACTTTTTTGTACATTTAATGTGTAAAATAAGACGTCAAATAACGACTATAGTTTTTACACCGATATGGACCAATTCTTCCAGGAAAATCGAATTTTCACCGTACAGTACATTGTACTTCTTTTGAAGTGGTAATTTGGTGCTGTATTTATGTTACATACCTACAAAATGAGAAACATTGACTAAAGACCACTTTGGTGTTGTTTTCGTTTCACACATAAGAACATTTGACTGAAAACTACGTTTTGGTACATGCCATGTGTAAAAGAAGAATTTGAAATCAGGAAAATTCACTTTTTGCACTTTTTGGGAAATATTTTACAAAAAATTACAGTTTTCAAGGAATTGCCTTTAAATAGGCGATTTTGTGTTGTATTGATGTGACATACCTATATCCGGATCCTTGACCATAAAACCACTTTTCGGTACATTCCATTGATAAAAGAGACATGAAATAACGACTATAGTTTTTACATCGTTTGGCAACACAGCAGATTTTTCGAAACAATTCTAATTTTCAACGTACTACCTTTAACCCTTTCCCAAACGGCATATTTTAGGGTGCTCCACTTAAAAACTGCCACAAATGACAAAATGGATGTTATTAAAGATTGGATTTGTGTAAAATTTGGCATAGACAATATTGAGACAAAGAAGGTACTGCTTGTAATAAGATGTTTCTTCTTTTATTTCAATGATTTCTAAGTCTTTTCTATTATGGACATCAAAACCAGGTCTTGTTTGGAAAAGAGTTAAAGTGGTAATTTGGTGTAGTATTGATGTTACATACCTACAATATAAGAACCCTTGGCTTAAAACTACTTTTTGTTGCATGCTATGGATAAAAGAAACATTTGAAATCAGAAAAATTCACTTTTTACACCATTTGGGAAACATTTTCAGAAAATTATAGTTTCCAAGGAACTCCCTTTAAAATGGTGCTTTTGTGTTGTATTGCTGTTACATACCTACAATATTAAGATCCTTGTCTAAAAAAGGATTTTCGGTATATTCAATAGGTAAAAGAAGACGTGAAATAACGACTATAGTTTTTTACACCATTTGCGACAGATTTTTCCAAAAAATTCGAATTTTCAACGTACTACCTTTAAAGTGGTATTTTGGTGTTGTATTGATGTTACAATATAATATAAGAACCCTTGACTAAAAACTGTATTTTGGTATATGCTATGGGTAAAAAAAGAATTTGAAATCAGGAAAATTCACTTTTTACACTTTTTGGAAAACATTTTTCAGAAAATTAAAGTTTTCAAGGAACTGACTTAAAAATGGGCTTTTAATGTTGTATTGCTGTTACATACCTACAATATCAGGACCCTTGACTATTAAACCACTTTTAGGTACATTCCATGGGTAAAAGAAGACGTGAAATAATGACTACAGTTTTTAAACCGTTTACACCGTTTGGGACAGGTTTTTCCAAAAAATTCAAACTTTCATCGTAATACCTTTAACATGCGCGGATCCAGAGGGGGGGGGGGGGGGTCAGGGGGTCATGACCCCCCCCCCCCCCTGGAATTTGGCGAAAAAAGGGGTTATCAAAAAAAATTACTTGTTATGTCCCAAATAAGCTTCGTCATTCCCTGTGTGCCACGATAAACCATTGTTATATTCATGGTATGACCTCTATCTGCATGACGGATCCAGAGGGGGGGAGTCAGGGGGTCCTGCCCCCCCCCCCCCTGGAATTTAGCAAAAAGGGATTAAAGATCAGATGACCCCCCCTGGGAAAAATTCCTGGATCCGCGCTTGTTTAACGATGTATTTTGGTATATTTTGATGATGTCACATACCTACAATATAAAAACTCTTGACTAAGAGTACTGCTTTGTACATGCTATTGGTAAAAGAATAAGTTGAAATCAGGAAAGTTCACTTTTAACACCGTTTGGGAAACATTTTCAGAAAATAATAGTTTTCAAGGCCTTCCCTTTAAAATCGTTATTTTGTGTAGTATTGCTGTTACATACCTACACTATCAGAATCATTAACTATAAAACCACTTTTCGGTACATTTCATGGGTAAAGGAAGACGCGAAATAACGACTATAGTTTTTCACACCATTTGCGACATAATTTAAAAAAAAAATCGAATTTTCAACGTACTACCTTTAAAGTGGTATTTTGGTGTTGTATTGAACTTACATACTTACAATATAAGAACCCTTGACTAAACACTAATTTTTGGCACATGCTATGGACACAAGAAAAATATGAAATCAGAAAAAATCACTTTATACACCGTTTGGGAATCATTTTGTCAGAAAATTATTTTTTTTCAAGGAACTCACTTTTAAATGGTGCTTTTGTGTTGTACTGCTGTTACATACCTACAAGAACAGAATCGTTGACTACAAAACCACTTTTCGGTAAATTCCATGGCTAAAAGAAGACGACCAGGCCTATTGTTTTTACACTGTTTGGGACATTTTTTTTAAATCAAATTTTCAACGTAGTACCTTTAAAGTGGTATTTTGGTGTTATATTGATGTTACATACATGCAATTTAAGAATCTTTGACTAAAACTACTTTTTGGTACATATTATGGGTAAAAGAAACAATTGAAATCAGGAAAATTCACTTTTTACACCGTTTGGGAAACATTTTTCAGAAAATTATAGTTTTCAAGGAACTCCCTTTAAAATGGTGCTTTTAAGTAGTATTGCTGTTGCATACCTACAATATCAGGATTCTTAGAATATAAAACCACTTTTCTGTGCATTCCATGGGTAACAGAAGACGGGAAATAGCGACGATAGTTTTTAAACCGTTTGGGACAGATTTTTCACAAAAATCATAATTTTCATCGTACTGACTTTAAAGTGTTATTTTGGTGTTGTATTTATGTAACATACCTACAATATAAGAACCCTTGACAAAAAACTACTTTTTGGTACATGCTAAGGGTAAAAGAAGAATATATGACATCAGGATCATTCACTGACTTTACACCGTTTGGAAAACATTTTTTAGAAAATAATTGTTTTCAAGGAACTCCCTTTAAAATGGTGATTTTGTGTTGTGTTGCTTTTACATACTTACAATATCAGGATCATTGACTATAAAACCACTTTCAGTATATTCCATGGGTAAAAGAAGACATAAATAACGACTATAGTTTTTACACCGTTTTGGCCAAATTTTTCCAAGAAAAAAATCAAATTTCCAACGTACTACCTTTAAGGTGGTATTTTGGTGTTGTATTGATTTTGCATATCTATAATATAAGAACCATTGATAAAAACTTCTTTTTGGAATAAACCATGGTTAAAAGAAGATCTTGCATGAAATCAGGAAAATTTACTTCTTACACAATTTGGATTTTTTTTCTCAGAAATTTTTAGTTTTTACGGAACTCTCTTTTAATGGTGCTTTTGTGTTGTATTTCTTTTACATGCCTACTATATAAAACCACTTTTCGGTACATTCCATGGGTAACAAAAGACGTGAAATAACGACTATAGTTTTTACACTGTTTGAGACAGATATTTCATAAAATGTCTGAATTTTCATCGTACTACCTTTAAAGTGGTATTTTGGTGTTGTATTGATGTTACATACCTACAATACAATAACCATTGACTTAAAAAAACTACATTTTCATACATGCTAAGGATAAAAGAAGAATTTGAAATCGAGAAAATTCACTTTTTACACCGTTTTGGAAACATTTTTCAGAAATTATAGTTTTCAGGGAACCCCCTTTAAAATGTTGCTTTAGTATTGTATTGCTGTCTGTTACATACCTACAATATCAGGATTCTTGACTATAAAACCACTTCTCGGTACATTCCATGGGTAAAAGAAGACGTAACATAACGACTATAGTTACATGTATTACACGGTTTGGGACAGATTTTTAAATAAAAATCGAATTTTCAACGTACTACCATGAAACTGGTATTTTTGTGTTGTATTGATGTAACATACCTACAATATGAGAACCCTTGACTAAAAACTACTATTTGGTACATGCCATGGGTAAAAGAAGAATTTGAAAACAGGAAAATTCATTTTTTACAGCGATTTGGAAACATTTTTCAGAAAATTTTAATTTTCAAAGAACTCCCTTTGAAATGGCGATTTTGTATTGAAATGCTTTTACATGCCTACAATATTATGATCCTTGACTATAAAACCACGTTTCGGTACATTCCATGAGTAAAAGAAGGTGTGTAAAAACGACTATAGTTTTTACATTGTTTGGGATAGCTTCTTTCCAAAAAATCGAATTTTCATCGATCTAGCTTTTAAGTGGTATTTTGGTGGTGTATTGATGTTACATAACTACAACATGAGAAACCTTGACTAAAAACTACTTTTTGGTACATGCCATGGGTTAAAGAAGAATTTGAAATCTGGAAAAATCAAATTTTTACACCGTTTGGGAAACATTTTATCAGAAAATTATAGTTTTCAAGGAACTCTCTTTAAAATGGTGCTTTTTAGTTGTATTACTGTTACATACCTACAATATTAACACCGTTTAGGAAACATTTTCTCCGAAAATTTTAGTTTTTTAAGTACTCCATTTAAGATGATGCTTTGTTGTTGTATTGCTGTAACCTACCTACAATATTATGATCCTTGAATATAAAACCACTTCATGGTACATTCCATGGGTAAAAGAAGACGTAACATAACGACTATAGTTATTACACCGTTCGGGCAAGATTTTTCCCAAAAATTGAACTTTCAACGTGTTACCATTAAACTGGTATTTTTGTGTTGTATTTATGTTACATATCTACAATATGAGAACCCTTGACTAATAACTACTTTTTGGTACATGCCAGGGGTAAAAGAAGAATTTGAAATCAGGAAATTTACTTTTTACACCGTTTTGGAAACATTTTTAAGAAAAGTATAGTTTTAAAAGAACTCCCTTTAAAATGGTGCTTTTGTGTTGTATTTATGTTACATACACGTGTACGTACAATATGAGAACCCTCGACTATAAAACAACTTTTCGGTACATTCCATGGCTAAAAGAAGAACTGAAATAACGATTATTGCTTAAACACAGTTTGGGACAGATTTTTCGTAAAAATCGAATTTTCATCGTGCTACATTTAAAGTGGCATTTTGGAGTTGTACTGATGTAACATACCTACAATATAAGAACCTTTGGCTAACAATTACTTTTTGGTACATGTCATGGGTAAAAAAGAATTTGAAATCAGGAAAATTCACTTTTTACACCCTTTGGGAAACATTTTTTAGAAAAAAATAGTCTTCAAAGAACTCCCTTTAAATGATGCTTTTGTGTTGTATTGCTGTTACGTACCTATAATATCAGGATCATTTACTATAAAACTACTTTTCGGTTTATTTTATGAAAGAAGACATGAAATAACGAGTATAGCTTTTGTACCGTTTGGGACAGATTAAAAAAAAACGAATTTTCATCTTACTACCTTGAAAGTGGTATTTTGTAGTTGTATTGATGTTACATACCTACATTATAAGAACCTTGACTAAAGACTACTTTTTAGTACATGCCACGGGTAAAAAAAAAAGAATTTGAAATCAGGAAAATTCTTTTTGTACACCCTTTGGGAAACATTTTTTACAAGTATCTAGTTTTCAAGGAAATCCCTTTAAATGGTGTTTTTGTGTTGTATTGCTGTTACATACCTACAATATCAGGATTATTAAATCATAAAACCTCTTTTCGGTAAATTCCATGGGTAAAAGAAGACGTGAAATAACGCCTATTTTTTTCAACCGATTGGGACGGATTTTTCCAAAATATTCGAATTTTCAACGTACTACCTTTAAAGTGGGATTTTGGTGTTGTATCGATGTTACATACATACAATATAAAAATATAAGAACCCTTGAGTAAAAACTACTTTTTGGTACATGCCATGGGTAAAAGAAGATTTTGAAATCAGGAAAATTCACTTTTTACACCGTTCAGGAAACATTTTTTTAGAAAATTATAGTTATTTAGTAACTCCCTTTAAAACGGTAATTTTGTATCATATTGCTGTTACATACCTATAATATCAGGATCCTTAACCATAAAACTACTTTTCGGTACATTCCATGGGTAAAAGAAGACGTGAAATAACGACTACAGTTTTTACACCGTTTGGGACAGATTTTTTTTTTAAAAAATTCGAATTTTCAACGTACAACCTTTAAAGTGGTATGTTGGTGTTGTATTGATGTTACATACCTACAATTATAGGTTATTGCATTTATATGGGAATATATTGTGTCGGACAAGTTCTTTTGGCAGAGTATGCCGAGCTTTCGAGGCCTACTACGCCAAAAGAACGAGTCCGACACAATATATTTTATTCCCATATAAATGCAATAACCTTTTTATTATATACTTTGATATTGTTTTAGAAAAGTCATCATACACCAAATTCATAAAAATAGTTTTTATTATATCGGGTATAAATTACTTAAGATAGAAAATGGTTTTAAAACGTATAGCGGTTGAACGTAAATTACGCGGGAAAAGTAACGTCAGCGTATGATTACGTAGACGTCACTTCCGTAAAACAATATGGACGTTTTTTCAAAAACGGAATGTAAATAAATTAAGATAATGGAAGGAAAAGAGTGAAATGAAGATAGGAACTGATGAAAATTAAAGTTGGTGTGATAGGAAAATCGATTTTGTGAAAAAAGACGTTTTCTCCGCCACAATAAGAGATTTGAAGATAATTCATACGGAGCGACAGCGAACATTCGGACCAAGGAGGTATGTGAAATAAAGTTTAAATAGTGGAAGAAGTGAAGAACTTATGCCGATTACGTTTAAAAGATAAACTATATTGGAAGAAAGCAGTTCTCATATAGCCTATTACCAAAATGCCGACAAGACGCCAAAAGTTTAATTTCTATGCCGTCACAAAAGGAAAAAATGTCGGGATATACACAAGCTGGCCACAAACGGGAGATGCCGTGCTCGGGATTAAGAATGCAAGGTTCAAAGGTTTCGGGACTTACAAGGAAGCACTAAATGCCATGTTAAGCGAGGGATATGGCGATTTTTCAGTATTTGATGGTCAGAGCACATATAGTAGAACAGAATATGAACAAACTCGTACAAAACCAACATCCCACTCTAACATAGCGGGAAATGAAGAAGCTGATAAACTAGCAAACTATGCGACAGAGAGTGTGCTGACCAGTGAGTGTATTACACCGACAAAGGATGAGCCGGAACATATTTCTCATCCTAAGAAATGTCCGGAAACCGAGGACCAACAAAAAGAAAGTGTAGACCCGAAATCATATAACGAAAAATCCTCATCGCCAATCAAGACATCACAAGACTTCACACGCGCAAACACACCCATAAGAAGATCATATAAAAACAAAAGTGAAACGCCAGTGCCGGGATCGGTAAATGGGTCGTATATTAAAATAGACCGGCAATCTAAACCGTCCAAAAATACACTTAATACAAGCAAAGAAGTACCACCAGAAAACGACAAAAATATCAGAATAATGCAAAATATGGAGTCCGTCCTGCAGAATATTCTTTTTGAACTTCACCACATGAAAGAAAACAATGCAGACTTTAAAAGGGAAATGAACACAGAGGTACGAAAGTTGCACGTGAAACACGAAAGCATAGAAAAATCAATTAAGCACTTATCATGTGACATAACATCGGGTTTAAACAAGTGCTTTGATAAAATTGACAGGATGGGACACACGATTGGGCGTGAGAATACAGTAGAGCCTAGTGAAATCAAGCAAGAGATACAAATATTTCAGGATAAAGTCGAGAAGAGAATTCAGGGAGTTACGAACACAATTCAAACTGTTGAAACCGCAGTCGCTACCTTGAAAGACAATGTCAGATCAACGCATGAGGACAATTCACTAACATTACAAAATTCTGAAATCAGACAAGCAGAGATACAAGAGACTGTACAAGAGACTCACAAAACTATAAACGAAACAAACGAGAAGGTCATTGAGATAGAAAAATCACTATCTAGTCTAGCAAACCAAGAACAATTCATAAAACCGACAAAGACCACAAAGAACACAGTCGAGCTGGAAATACAAGAGGAGGGTACACTAGTATCTCCCAACAGATTTGAGAAATTATCCCAAAGTGATCCTGAAATTGAAGTTAGAGTAAAACATGGAGAAAGAAAGGATAAAAAATGTACAGATGAGGTGACTAAGAAAAGTCAAGAAATAATCCAAAGGAGTGAAACCCAATATGGCAGCACACAAAGTCCAAAGATTGACCAAACTGGAATGACCCAAAACGACCAAAAGAACGTGAATTTAGAAAAACAGAATTACGTATCTAGCACTCACAGAAAAGATAAAGTGTATGTAATTGGTGATTCAATAGCAGGTCAAATCAATCCGGCAAAACTTGGGAAATCGACAAATACATTTATCAAATATCTAAGAGCGTCTAAAATAGAGGATATAGAAAAAATAAGTCACCAAGTAAATGATGCCAGACTCGTTATAATTCACTGTGGCATTAACAACATAAGAGACAAACAACTTTGTCAAGAAAATGTATCAAATCTAGTGTCAGCTTTGGAGAAACTAACAGAAATTCAACCACATTGTAAGATTGTTGTCTCAAAACTAATACCAACTGGAGACTGCAAAATTAAAATCGACAGCAATGTGCATAATGCCAATCTAGAAAAAAGGTTGGCGGAGGAAAATTATTCTAAAGCAGGGGTGGTTGATCACGGAAATTTAGCGGACCAAGGGGAACCAATTCCGAGATTCTACAGGCGTGATTTACTTCATCTTTCGCCTGATGGAGTAGATATCTTTGCAGAAAACTTGAGGGAAATCATCATGAAGGAAATCGGGAAAGGGCAAAGTCAAACTGACCGCTGGAGCGAGATCTCAAGTCATCCAAGAAATGAGGGGCAGTATCGATATAAGAGGGGCCGTGACCAGAATAGAGATCGATACTGGTATGGTGATCGCCGCTACAAAAACCCGCAACGGAACAGTACCAATCGAGATAACCACACAGGGCGAGGTTCACAAGATAACTCCTACAGATACATAAATAATGAACGATACAGGAAATATGACAACTACTCAAATAAATATAGCCGAAATAGTGACAATCATCTATCATCTAGAGATAGATCTACATTGTATAAAGGACGAAATAGAGGATGGTATTAGATGCAGATATACCACTTAACATAGGTTGTTATGGATATACTTTAAGATGTGTATGTGCTTAGATTTCGATGCATTACTGAATTTGTTTAACTTCAGATAGTTCATTTTCAAATTACTCTTCTTCCTTCTATGTCATTAATTGAAATATGTCTTTTAACAATTGCAAAACTTACCTGTCATTTAGCTGCTGGAATATAAATGGTTTGGAGGGTTATATTGATGGTATAAAAACAAATAAGTTGCATGATCAAGAAGTAATTAATTCTCTCATTAAGTCAGATTTTATAGGGCTAGTTGAAACACATGCTGATTTGAGCACTGACATTTCTTTACCAGGGTACTATGTATTTAGGAAAGATAGACCAAAAAATAAAAAGGCTTGGAAATCATCAGGAGGTGTAGCAGTTTTGGTGAAAGAATCTCTAAGAAAAGCGTGTAAATTTGATACACTTTCCGATAGTGATGTTATTTGGGTTCGCGTGTTAAAAGAAGCCACTAAACTGAATAATGACTTATATCTGGCATTTGTATATGTTCCACCTCGTAATTCATCATATGGAAAAGTTTATAGTAAGGAAATTTTACAGAAAATTGAAAAGCAAATTGAACACTTTTCATGCAAGGGCAAAATTATCATTTGTGGGGATTTTAATGCAAGAGTTGGCATGGATACAGGCTTTGTAGAAGATGATGAAAGTGATTATATTCCTATGCCTAATGTTAAAACCTACGAATTGATCTTACCCCGTGTATCATGTGATAACATGCCAGTTAACCAGCATGGAAAATGGCTTTTAGATGTATGTATAGATAATCAAATGTATATTCTTAATGGTCGAACACTTGGAGATTTTAATGGCAAATTTACCTGTCATAACTGTAAGGGAAGCAGTGTTGTTGATTATTTTGTCACAAGCAAATCTCTTTCAAATAGTGTATTAAGCCTTAATGTTAATGATCTTAGTCTTTTCTCTGACCACTGTGTATTAAACCTAAAAATAGAACTAGAAACTGATATGTACAGTACTTCTAATACAGACACTTTGCATGATAAAGAGTCCAATTCAATTTCTAAAGATTTACCAGATGTATTCTTATGGTCTGAAAAAGATAAAATTACATACCAATCAGCCTTAAACTGCAGCGAAGTAAAAGACCAGATTAAAGAAATTGGTGTACAACTAAGATCGGAAAATGTAGAAATACAATTCATAGTAGATCAAATTTCTGAAATCATGATTAAAGCTGGAAATAAAACTTTGAGAAGAAAGTCATTTAAATTAAAAAAGAAAAATATACGTAAAGTTAAGAAGCGCTGGTATGACAGAGAATGTTCAGTACTTTTAAGAGAAGTAAAATATGCGAAGAATGCCTTTAATAGAAATATATCAGATAACTCATTGCGTGCAAAATATTATACAAAATATAAAGAATACAAGAAATTGGTTAAATATAAAAAGAGAAAATATAAGCAGAATTTGACAGACATGCTCGGTAATTTAATGGAAAACGACCCACATAGTGCTTGGAAAATTGTTCATGAACTAAAAAATGACTCCATGCCTCAGGATAAAGCGGAAAAAATAAATAGATCACAATGGTATGTCCATTTTAGTAATCTTTTAAATAGGGACAAAAAAGAAATAGATAATGAAAGGAAGCGCGAAATAAATGAAAAACTACGACAATGTGAAGAATCAAATCCTAGTGTTGGAGATTTAGATTACGAAATATCCGAAAAAGAAATTTTTGATGCATGTAAGAAACTAAAAAATAATAAAAGTAGTGGAATAGATATGGTAAAAAATGAAATGATCAAAGCTGCCCTACCTTTCATGAAAGATACTTTTTTAAATCTTTTCAACAAACTGCTTAGAACAGGCGATTTTCCTGTATCCTGGACTGAAGGTATAATTGTTACCATTCACAAACAAGGTAATATATCAGATCCTAACAACTATAGAGGCATTACCTTGAATAGTTGCCTTGGAAAGCTATTCTGTCATGTTTTGAATAGCAGACTTATAAACCATTTGGAAAACAGGCATGTTTTTAACAGGGCACAGGCTGGATTTCGAAAGAATTTCCGAACATCTGACCAGATATTTATTCTAAAAACAATTGTAGATAAATATACTCAAACTAGCGGAAGAAACGATAAATTGTTTGCCTGCTTTATTGATCTTAAAAAAGCTTTCGACACCGTTTGGCATGACGGCTTGCTATTGAAACTACAACAATCGGGTATAAATGGAAAAATATACCAGGTTATAAGATCAATGTATCAATTTTCAGTATCAAGGGTTAGATGTAAAAACCTTTTAACAGATCCTATAAATATTACACAAGGAGTACACCAGGGGAATGTTTTAAGTCCCTTGCTATTTAATCTTTTTATTAACGATATTGGGGATAATTTGTGTGATAATGATGCGCCTGTTTTAGATAACTATAAAGTGAGCCATCTTTTATATGCAGATGATTTAGTTTTACTAGCAAGGTCTGAAACTAGTCTTCAAAATAACATTGACAGTGTTCAAAAATTTTGTACTCGATGGGGTTTAGTTATCAATACAGACAAATCGAAAGTTATGATATTCTCAAAGACAGGGAGAATCTCGAGAAACCCTTATCCCTTTCAAATCGATGGACAAAAGCTTGATTATGTTAATGAATACAAATATCTTGGCATAATTTTTTCAAGCAATGGGAAACTATCAATTGCTGAAAAACATTTAAGTTTAAGTGCTAACAAGGCATTGTTTTCTATCAAACAAGGTATTTTTGATAAGAATATAGATCCTTCAGTGATGTTACATCTTTTTGATGTGCTCGTAAAACCTATTGCATTATATGGTAGCGAAATTTGGGCGCCTTACAAAGCATGTTACAGTGACAAACCATTAGAAGAATTGTTTGAATCGTCGCTTAAAAGTAATTCCGAGTTTTCAAAGATCCATATTAAGTTTTGTAAATATATTCTCGGAGTTCATTCTAAAGCTTCAAATTTAGCGATTCTTAGTGAACTAGGACAATTTCCTATCTTGTTAACTGCTTTAACAAATTGTGTAAATTATTGGATACATATTATCAATTCTGACAACGAATCCATTTTGTCAAAAGCCTTCACAGAACAGTTAAATGCTTCAGGCGTAAAAGCTCGTTGGGTGAAATTTGTAAGAAATATTTTAGATGACCTAGGGTTTTCTCATGTTTGGAAAAACCAGGGAACATTTAATCGCCTGTCTTTAATTCATTCAATAAAATCTAAAATTAAAGAAAGATTTGTTACTTTCTGGGGGAATCGCATTTCATCTCATGACAAGATGAACAAATTAGAAACATACAGCTTACTGAAGGAGAATTTCGAAATTGAATATTACATTAAGAACATATTAGATAAAAATATCAGAAAGTCAATTTGTTCTCTAAGAGTTAGTGCACATAGATTACGCATAGAACGTGGAAGATATTTAGGCGAAAAAAGAGAAGAACGAATATGTACCTCGTGCAACTTAATTGATAATGAAGTACATTTTTTAATGTCTTGTAAAAAATATGAATCCAGAAGAACCTTATTATTTGATGTAATCAACAACAGTAATATAAAATATGATGCCAAAATGAACCTAGTCGATGCCTTTATAAGAATAATGACATGTAAAGATAAAAAGGTTTTATCGGCTGTAGGAAGCTTCATTAACGAATGTAATATCATATAATTCCATGATATTTATATACGCTCAATTGCGCTCCAAACCATATGTTCCAACATGTCATTCATCGATTGATAAATTATATTATGCATGTGTTTGTGTGTTTGTGCGTGGATTCTGTATGTCTTTGTGTGTGTTATAATTTGTCTGTTTATGTGTTTTGTTTTCAATTTTTCTGTAAATGCCTATAACCCAAAATGGGTATATTTGAGCAATTAAAATATATTCTATTCTATTCTATTCTATTCATTCTATTCTATTCTATTCATATTCTATTCTAAGGAAGTGTGAACAACTTTGAATGGCGGCGGCCATTATTTTCGACTCGGACTGGAATCGCCGTAAAAGGTATTGTATTTGAGATATTTGTTACAAATTTTTGGTATCAAGCTTCCTAAAAATATGTACATTTGCCGTTTTGTAATTTTTCATTTGTTTAAATTTGTTAATTTCGCGTATTTGCAATCAGAGTTGGTATGCTTCACAGAGTCAATATCAGTGATATTTTAAAAGAAAATTTAAAATCTTTATTCTTCAATTAACATTTGCACGCAAATGGAGTTCTCTAAGCGTTTGTAATGGATAATAATATGGATGTATGTGTGAATTATCAGGCTTGAAATTTGGGAAGCGGGAGAGATGCCTGGAATTATAGTTCCGTCCTTGGCGACTATGCGTGTTAAAGTTCCCGTGCAATATCAAAGTATGCAATATCAAAAAATATTGCATACTTTCCTCTCGTTCAAATACATAAGGACAATATCAAAATATATAATAAATAAGAATATAAGAACCCTTGAGTAAAAACTACTTTTTGGTACATGCCATGGGTAAAAGAAGCATTTGAAATCAGGAATATGCACTGTTTACACCGTTTGTGAAATATTTTTCAGACAAATCTAGTTTTCAAGAAACTCCCTCTGAATTGTGTTTTTGTGTTGTATTGCTGTCACATACCTATGATATCAGGATCCTTGACTATAAAACTACTTTTCGGTAAATGCCATGGGAAAAACAAGACGTGAAATAACAACTATATAGCTTTTACACCATTTGGGACAGATTCCCCCCCCCCCCCCCCCAAAAAAAAAAAAATAGAATTTTCAACGTACTACCTTTAAAGTGGTATTTTGGTGTTGAATTGATTTAATGTACCAACAATATAAATACCCTTGGCTAAAAACTACTTTTTGGTACATGCCATGGGTAAAAGAAGAGATTGAAATCGGGAAAATTCAATTTTTACACCGTTTGGGAAATATTTTTCAGATTTTTTATTTTTCAAGGAACTCCCTTTAAAATCGTGCTTTTGTGTTGTATTGCTTTTAAAAACCGCGACATTCCACGGGTAAAAGAAGACGTGAAATTACGACTATAGTTTTTACACCGCTTTGGACAGATTTTTTTCCAACAAAGAAAATCGAATTTTAAACGTACTACCTAGTGGTATTTTGGTTTTGTATTGATATTAGATACCTACGATATAAGAACTCTTGACTAGATACTACTTTTTGGTACATGGTATGGGCAAAAGAAGAATTTGAAATCAGGAAAATTCATTTTTTACACCCCTTGGAAAACATTTTTCAGAAAATTTAAAATGGTATTTCTGTGTTGTATTGCTGTTACATACCTACAAGATCAGGATTTTTGACTATAAACCACTTTTCGGTAAATTCCATGGGTACAAGAAAACGTGAAATAACGACTGTAGTTTTTACACCGTTTGGGACAGATCATTACAAAAAATCGATTTTCAACGTACTAACTTTTAAGTGGTATTTTGGTGTTGTATTGATATACATACCTTCAATATAAAAAAAAACTTTTACTTATCAAAGTACTGAAAGTACTGTTCGGAAGCAAATTTGTCAATAATATAGGCCTGTCCAGAAGTAGGGTACTTTGATTAGGTACTTTGATTATCCATTTGAATACATTGAATACTTTGATTCGTAGAGCACATTGATTAGGTACTTTGATTATCCAGAATACCTTGAATACTTTGATTCCATGCTGGAGTTGTATCTATTTTTAGCACAACTTCATGCATATTAATCGTTTGTGTAAGCTTTGAATATATTTCATAGTTCAGTAAACTTGACTGACCCATTTACAAGGAAGGCCATTGGACTGATCTTTGAACCATAATAAAGCATATTACTACGTCGATCTTTTCTTCTCTTAGAGACATGATTAATTGAATGTTTCATTTTCAGTCACACAATTCAATATAGATCTACACATAACTTCAGACTTACATATTGAATGTTCGAATGACTGTTACCTCATTAATCTTTGCTTTTGATAGAACTATTTATAGTAGTGAGGACCGAAAGATGCTGTGTGGTATGCAGAGAATGGTAAAGTGCAGAGACAGGTGGCTGCAAAGAGAAGCAAATTTTGCAAAATTTGCTTCCAAAAACTATTTTTTGGTACCTGCCATGGGTAAAAGAAGAATTTGAAATCAGGAAAATTCACTTTTCACACTGTTTGGGCGACATTGCTATCACAATGATACATTTTTCAAGGCACTCCCTTTAAAATGTTTTTTTGTGTTGAATTGCTGTTACATACATACGAGGGTTGTCCCCATAAATAGTACACAACTTCGATGAATAAAAAACACTCGATAGATTTTTCTAATTTTTCCGAAGCTTAACCCCACACCTTTTAATATGACCTTGACAAAAATGAAGTTAATTGCTTATCTTATACTAGATAAATAGAATTTTTAGCATAGGCTTGCACCGACCCGGCCCGAAAGTCACAACTTCATATTGTAATAATGTCACATTTTCAACGTGAAACCGAACGGCATATTTTGTCTTATATGATTGGACTTTGTACCTTTATCGCAGATACTCCTGTTATTTAAAGGGTAATATCATAGGCGTCTGATTCTTCTTTTTTACAAAACAACATCATTGAATGAATAAATTTAGTTAAAACATTTGTCAAATTATGAATGAAAAAAGAAATTATTTAAGATTTTAATTTTCCGTATTGTAATTTGTGCGAAAAATTATCTCCCTTGTAAATTACTTCCCTTAGGTAATATTTTATATGTCATATGACCGGGGCACTTGATCGGTCACGTGACTAGTGACGTAATTTTCGAAGTAGAATATGACACTGAATTTCAGCAATATAAGTTTGGTTTATTGGGGGTTTACGCCGTTTTCAACTACTATCTCGTAATGAAGTGATCATACTAGAGTAAACGGAGGACAAGCACGAAATGATTGAAATAATATCATATATTTTTTCTATTTTTATTTTTTTGGAAAAATGAAGGAACGAATGGGGTTTTGTGCAACCTAGAAAATATTGAAAAGAAAATCGCAAAATTTAACATGCTCACCATTTTGATACGATTTCCTCACTAATAAGCAAAAACCATGATATCCGATCACTCGATTGTCGATAAATGACGCAAATTCAAACACGTATCATTGTGGGACGGACGACTTTTTTAATTCTTTCAACTTTCGCCGTCCAGTGATGGGTTAATAAGATGACACGATGTCGTCGAAACTCCAGTTGATCGTATGACATTGACCAATTTTTCTTTGACACCCGCGTGTTTATTGACCAGAACATTACACCCGTTTTTGTAATTAATCAGCTTATTATGTAATAAGGTGTTTATTTCCAATTAATGTATGTAAAGAAAATATATTGATGCTATTTTCGATTTTAATCGTTTTTCAAAAATGATCCTTTTATTTTCAATGACACAAGGAAACAAAAATAAATAAATAAACGAATGAAAATAAGAGATAAAAGGATTAGATGCTGAGGTCACCATTTTCTCCTAACCTTTTAGCAATACTTTGATATCTCATGATAATTAAAAAATTGCCCAAACAATCTTAATTTAATCGCCTGCAACTCATATTGATACAATATTGAATATATCAAAACTGTTCAATAAATGCCTAAAACGATCTTTACGCGCTCTCAACACTTTCCCAAATAGCACAAATTTAGAGTTCAATTTTAACAGCCGCTGCAGATAACAAAGGGATGATGATAAAATGGGGGTTCTCTATATGTCGCGGAAAATATTGAGACAAAAGGTGATCACGTTGATTATCAGCATTTTCATCTTTGTCTCAATGTTTTTACCAAGCCTTTTTGAGCGTCAATAGAGCCTACTAGGTTTTGTTAAATGAAAAATTTAGGGGAAAACCAACACACATAGATTGCATTTCTCTTCCACTTCATTTTTTTTTTCACTCACGAGATAATGGCTTCGGCAAACATCATGGTAAAAGAAGAAATTGATTTAGACAGGCAATTTCTTTCTTTATACAATGTTTTCTACCCAAAGAGACAAAAAGTAAATACCATTCACTTGCAATTTTCGTCTGCAACATCTTTGAATTTAGACCAGCCAATTCTTAGCCTTTGCCTTGGTAGTGGGTTAGATGAAACCCTGTGAATTGAAACAATGCCTGTTTCGAACGACAGAGAATATCGCATTTTTATTTAGGAGCAGCACTCATGAACACGCAATCTTGATAATTATGTTTTAGCACTGCATTTGGATAAAAATTTGTTTGTCATCAAAATTTGCATAATCTTTGAATAACCTGACGGTACAAATAAAGTAGAAGTTGTACGGTCCTGGTTCAATCTCAGAATCCATTTTCGTTTTCAATTTGATTTCCTCGGAAAAGCAACTACCCCGGTATATACTACATGTATAATGTTTTATGGGTTACTAAGTTAACATTGCAATCGTAAGTTACACACAACAGGATTTTGACGCGATATTCCCATAAACCTTTTTATCCTGTCACTTCCGGTATTTACTGACTGATAACAGGGTGCCTGATATTTTTTTTGATATCAGTCAGTTAGTCACGTGACCAATAACGTCGGCACTACTTTCATCAAGCGAAGGTCACTCGATATCTAGGTTGTGCCTTGAAGCTTGTAATATTCGCAATAAAAACTCAGAAATAGAATTTGTTGACTTAAATTTCATAATAAAAATTCTCTATGATAAATTCATCCACAGAGATAGTGAAAGATCGAGTAGATCGCTCCAAAAATGTACAATGTAAATGCCGAGTTTGAGTTTTACTCCTACAACGTAATCAGATGCGAATGGGAAATATAGAGCATAACAGACATTTTTCATTTCCTTATAAAATACCCCCACTTTAGGTTCACCCTGTAGTATTGACCCAATTTTAAAACTCTGTGACGTAAAAGTTTTTGATGACGTAATACACAAGGTTATTTTTGACAGTTGGAAGCCGTGTTTATGTTTACAACAAGATGAACAGGAACATTTAAGGGAAGGATTTAAATACAAGACTTGAAAAGGGGATAGAGAATGAATGAGATAGTTGGTTAGTTATTTTATTTCAAAACGATTGTAGGCTGATACTTTTGAATTGACTTCTCCCCTCACAAAACACTTGTCTTGTTGATGAATTCATGTCTAAAATAAAAATGGACGACATCGGAAACATTCAGATAGATGACAGATCATGACACGTTTGTAAACACGTCCATGATCGTGTAAATAGAAGTTGGGAGGACATATAAATCCATTTAAGGTATGCTTCATGTTCTTGTTACTTCATTTCAACATTTTCAATATATTTCAAATGAATGTGAAACTTGTTCTTCGTTGAAACAGTTCTAACCTACCATTCCCAAACCGAGGACAGATCTCGTCGTCTACTTGATTTGAACTTTGCAGTTCCTAGCAATTTGAGTTTGTTCTATGGTTATAATATTTACCTGTTAATGATAAAAAAATCGAGAGAAGATCTATTTAACACAAGTTCGAATGTTTGTTTGTTTTCCACCTTAGAACTAACTTCTGTCGCGAACACGAGTTATGCGTCTAACGGTCTTTAGGAAAACTAACTAGGTCATTAAATACTTCCCGTTCGTTCTTTTAACGAGAATAGCACCTCTTTTTTAACAAATATTCGTAACAGGATAAATAGAATAGATGGTTTACTGTCTGTAGATTGAAAAAAATATCCGACTCGGCTTCGGAAATTTATCCGGTTCGGCTACGCCTCACCGGATAAAAATTCCTCCGCCTTGTCGGATATTTTTTTCAATCTACAGACAGTAACCATCTATTCTCTATATATCAGACCACTCGATTATCGATAAATGACGCAGTTGTCAATGTAGACAGGTTCGACTATTTCGTATCCAAGGATACAGAATCCAAGGGAAGTAATTGATGCGGCATATTTTGTGTATTGGTAAAATCGATAATTTAGCTGCTGGTTTGCAATGCGTTAATGCTTTCCCTCACGTAATGACTTTTTTGTATTGTTTTTAAACCATTTCCGAGCGATTTATAAGGATGAACTGCGAACTCGTAATTTTTTTGAGGTTATCCTTTAAGTAGTTTTTTTAAATCTATGATTAATTAATTAATTCAATCATATTATGATATATTATGTTATATCTCAAAGTCCGTTTCATTCGGCAAACCCTCATCCGTTTCCCGTTTATCCTTATCAGTTTTTACTATTTAACGCCCTTTTTTCTGCACAATGTCGGCCTTCTCTGGGAGGCAATATTGAAATGTCTTTCTGAGACCAGTGTCCATACATGTGTCCTAGATACGTGGCAATGTATTTTGATTCGTTTCGTCTTCATTAAAGATTCAATGTGCAATACTGCTCTCAATACCGAAGAACGGACAATTTTACGGTGCGCCACAATTTTCAGCAACGCCGTCTTTTTACGTCAACGAAATTGTTATTCACATTCTTTTAAGACATTATAGATGGAAAACGAATAACGTCAATGCTTTGAAAGTTGGCACAACTACGAAACATAATGCGGCCCCATACAAAAAAATATTGCACATTGGCATCAATTAAGCATTAATTAAGCAGTAACTGAGCATGGTTTAGTGCCCAAGTGCAATGCTAAATTACTACCAGACTAAGTTTGGCATTAACGTGGCATTTTGATAAAGTCACGTGGTCATGCCAAACTACTACCACTTTATACTCTGTATCTTTAGTCATGCTTAATTGATACTTTATTAAACATATAATCGCCACAGCAGTGCTAAATTACTACCAAGTTACACTTATATTTTTGGGAAAATACTACATTGATGCTCTATTGCACTTTGCTTTTTTACCAATACTTAATTGATGCTTCATTGTACTTTGTTTTCTCTTTCCAATGCTTAATTCATGCCAGATTACACTTGCAATATTTTATACAATGCTTTATTGGTGCCAGATTATACTTGAATTTTTGATTCAGTGTTGTGTTTTTAACTGCAAGGCAAATAATATGAATCTGCATTCAACAACTAGCTGCCCTAACAGAAATGAAAACTTTGCCGCATATATTTGGGGCCAAATGTTTAAGTGAATGGAAATATGGCTGTATAATATATAGGGGGTCATTTAGGATATGCTGGAAATTATTGGGGGTCTGGCCCCCTCTTCCTACGTCAGTTTACTGTTGGGCTTTACCAAGACTTCAAATTTGAAAGCTAGTGCAAGGGAGAGAAAGAATGTTAATAAGAATGGGATTTGTGCAGGCCCGTAGACCCCCCCCACACACACACACCAAGTGACTTACTACGGGCCTGTTGTGTTTAACAGAAAGTATTACTTAAGATAAATGGAGAAATTATGTTTTTAAGTAGATCTATGTCTTACTGTTTCAGACATTTGACATTGTTAGGCAGGCCTATTATTATTTTTAATGCACATATGAAAAACGCTAGAATGGAAGCAGAATTTGAGGTAAAATATTCATTTATTTGTAGATCTAATACCAGTGTTTTTATTTCGTTATTGTTTGTGTGGAATCAAAAAATGATCATGCTTCCACTAGCTTGTTTAATGAGCTGTGTTTTCATGTGTAAAAATCGTTCTATTGCACACTGATGAGAGCATATCTATTTCCAGTCTATTAAATGTAAAAAAAATCCAGTCTAATTTTAGGGGCGGTCACGTGATCTAAACAGTCTAACCGTTTAACGGAAATGTTTTCGAAAAATTCAAAAGAAATTTGAAGCTACGGCAGATTTTAGCGTAAGTATCAACACAAACATACCGTTTTCGTATCATTGAAAGATGGTTTTATGTATTGTCCATGTAATTTCGTCCTTATTTTTGACATTTCACTGATTATCAGTAAGCGGTCATTTCGTACCATAACAATTTCGTACCAAAAGCGAGAATAGCCCCTGTCTCACATCTGCATTCTTTTTCTCGGGGTTCTTTTTATGGATAGAGGAGAGGGCCCGGTGCCCTTGGGGGGGGGGCAAAGTGTGTCAATCGAACTGTCATAGGCAGATCTAGTCATGGGGGAAAATCTTCAGCCTACAGCAGCTTTCTATTTGGAGCTTCCCTAATCTTGGTCGTTTGGTAAAGGCTTCATGATATTTATACCCATAACTTTCCACTCACCCTTTCGGACTTGTGCATTGGAAAATCAACTCATATGATTTTTAGCGAGCTGGGACTTTATTTCGGGGATGCTAATGTCACAGCCCTAGTGTCAGCGTGGCGTCGCGTCTTCAATAACTTTAACCAGGTCTCTATCTCAGGCACTATTACAGATACAGCCTTGATATTTCACACATGGATACTTCCCGCCAAGACCTTTCATTTGGGTCAATGACCTTTGACCTAGTGACCTTGACATTTGACCTACTTTAAAAAAAACACTTTAATCTCGCCTTTATCTTATGCACTCTTTTAGATAGAGCCTTGGTATTTCACATATGGATCATACCTAACGCATTGACCTTGATACCATGACCTTTAACATAGTGCCCTTGACTTTTGATCTTAGACTCCTTTTTTTGCGACAAGCTCTCGTAAAGGGAGCTACATTGTCAGCGGACAACTCTTGTTCCTCAATATTTCAGAAAAATCAAATTCTCTTGCACATGGTCTACATCTTATGCTTCTGTTTTGATTTCTATTTTCAGGGTTCAGATATCTTTGCAATGTTTGAGACACGTGGTATCGGTGGTAACTGCGTTGACAGGGCTGAGAATCTCATCAAACAGTCAACCATTGGCATTTACATATATACCAAATCTCAAACCCCTGTGATGACTGACTTTTGACCCCAATCATTTCTAACATGGTCAGTTAGGGGCTCAATTTACTCAGAAAATGAAGATTTAACTTTCATTTGACATTTTTAAGTGTTAGAGAAGCATTCAAGAACTTTTTAAACACTTCTGGAAAATGTGATTCCAGGAGTTCGGACCAGCAATAGGTACAAAAAAAGGAGGTTCGGTGAAAACTGACTTCGGTGTTGGGGGAGTCTAAACCGTAGTAGTCAATCCAGTTCTAGAACGTGGTCAATGAAAAATCGTTTGAATCATGCAGTCTTATCAGGGAATCAACATGTGCACATTGTATATCAACAACAAAATCCGGAAGGGGCCAGTTACCAGCCTGTGTCTACTAGTAAACAATTCCTTGTAAATGTGTGAAAAGTGTCATAGGGTCCCCATGAGAATGCCCTAATAGTGTTTTCAGTGAATGGGTGATAATAATGCCCTATAGAGTATTTTTTTATTTTGTATGAATGATATAGTGTAAGAAAAATCTACAGTGTAAATAAATAGTCCATAGAAAATTCCATGAAGAAAAGGGACCTCTACAAGCTAATCAACGAAATATTACTGGACAACCAGGCCGAGAAATCATTTCTGCATACATGTGAAAAGACAGAAAATTCGATATATACAGAATGAACATTAAGATTCAGCATTGACAATCACAAAACATCAACTTAACAGACTTGATGAATCACCAAAATATTTGAAATTGATTTAAAAATGTTTATTGATAATCTAAGATTAATACATGTCTAATATGATTTTATAATTGATTGTGTTTGACAGGGAAGTCATTGCATAGGAACATTGGGTAATTTCTGGAAATTAATGTGAGCACAAAGTTTGAACATTCCATTCTAAAGTATAAAATGTTTTACAGTTTATGTTATTACAGAGAAAATACATGTATTTAGGGGAAATGAGAAACTGCTGATTATCAACAATTTCTTCTTTTCACTCATTGTTTTCCCAATTTTATTCACACTAGTGACATCAAAACCAGGTCTTGTTTGGGAAAGGGTTGAACCTGACAACATTGTGCTACAGTTACATTTATAGTCTCTTCTGGTTTTAATGACAAAACGCAGTCAAAAATAAATTGCAAATCAATGAAGCAAAGACTTATTTCGTTATTTCCACTGCGTCCAATCGAAAATCACACTTGTTATCAGGAAGATTGCAAGAAATATAAAGAAACCAGTTTACGGCTACTTTGCAGCAACAATTTGCAACAACTTTGCAGCAACAGTTTGCCAGAACATTGCAGCAATAGTTTGCTGCAACTTTGCGGCAAATAGTTTGCAAGACAACTAATTTGCATACGAAAAATGAAGTGGCGGCAAATAGTTTGCTGGAAGTTTGCGAGAAGAATTTGGACCAGTTTGCGGCAACTTTGCAGCAACAGTTCACAACAACTTCGCAGCAATAGTTTGCAGCAACTTCACGGCAAATAGTTTGCAAGAAAGCTAATTTGTACCGTTTTAGTATACATGCATGTCCTTAAAAGCTAAATAAACTTGTGAACTTGTTAGCTCACCTGAGCACGAAGTGCTCAAGGTGAGCTATTGTGGTCGCTTTTTGTCCGTCGGCGTCCGTCTGTCTGTCTGTCCGTCTGTTCACATTTTGTTGTTACCACTCTAGCACCTACAAATATTGACCAATCTTAACCAAACTTGGTCAAAACATGTATGACCATAAGTTCTCGGATGAGTTCGATTTTGAGTCAGATCGGATCAGGAAGTCCGGAGTTATGCGCCCTTGAATATCAAAAATAGCTAGTTTTGACTTTGTTACCACTCTAGCATCTACAAATATTGACCAATCTTAACCAAACTTTGTCAAAACATGTATGACCATAAGTTCTTGGATGAGTTCGATTTTGGGTCAGATCGGATCAGGAAGTCCGGAGTAATGCGCCTTTGAATATCACAAATAGCTAGTTTTGACTTTGTTACCACTCTAGAATCTACAAATATTGACCAATCTTAACCAAACTTTGTCAAAACATGTATGACAAGAAGTTCTTGGATGAGTTTAATTTTGGGTCAGATCGGATCTGGAAGTCCGGAGTTATGCGCCCTTGAATATCAAAAATCGCTAGTTTTGACATTGTTACCACTCTAGCATCTACAGATATTGACCGATCTTGACCAAACTTGGTCAAAACATGTATGACAATAAGCTCTTGGACGAGTTTGATTTTGGGTCAGATCAGATCAGGAAGTCCGGAGTTATGCGCCCTTGGATATTCGACTTTGTTACCACTCTAGCATCTACAAATATTGACCAATCAAGACAAAACTTGGCCAGAATGTTGGTAACCATACAATAATGAATGAGTTCGATTTTCAGTGTCATCAAAGAAGGAAGTCTGGAGTTATGTGCCCTTTAATTTGACAAATTTGCCGTTTTTGACTTTGTTTACACTTTAGCATCTACATTTATTGACCAATCAAGACAAAAAATGTCAACAATGTTGCTAACTATAAGCTGCTGAATGAATTAGATTTTCAGCTTGATCGGACCAGAAAAAACAGAGTTATTGGCCCTTGAATTTCACAAAATTGTCAACTTTATTTTCACTTCAAAAAACACAAATATTGACCAATCAAGACTTAACTTGGTCACAATGTTGGTGACCATGAGATCTAATATGATTTCATTTTTCATATTGATCGGACTAAAAAAGCCAGAGTTGTGTGCCCTTGATGGTGACAATATTGCTAATTTCGTTTTTAATTTCACTCAAACAGCAATAAATATTGACCAATCAAAAAAACAACTAGGACATAAGGTTGGTGTATAAAGGTCTAAGAGATACCCTGCCAGTAATACCTGAAAGGGGAGTTGGGCAGTATATATAGATAGATAGAGAATATCTTTATCAGAACAGAGTTATGTGCCCTGGATTATGACAAAATTGATGTTTTTTATCGACTTGGTTTTCACTTTAACAGCCATAAATACTGATCATTAAAGATTAAGAATGCTGTTTTCAGCTGGATCATAATCTCGCATCTTAAGTTTCGTGTTCTTGTCTTAGAGATACCTAGGTCATGTAAAAGATGGGTCTTGTTCTGCATGGAGAAAGTTTCAAACTTCTATCAGGTGAGCGATCCAGGGCCATCTTGGCCCTCTTGTTTAACTTTATAAATTGAATATGTTTATGTTCTTTTCCTGCAGATTAGGTGAAGACTGGCATGAATTTAGCACTATGCTTAATTCATGCCAAACTTCAGGGATATTGCTTTGAATTAAGTACAGTGCCATATTCATGCCAAACTTTTGGAAGATTGGTATGAATTAAGCATTGTGCTTAATTCATACCTATGTTTAGTTTTATTGGTACTATAGTCTGGCATTAATCTGGCATTGCAATGCCATTTTAATGCCTTATTATAATGCTTAATTGCTACCACATTAACATGCCAGACTAGCTCATTTGCATGGTATTTTTGGCATGAATTAAGCACTAATCTGGCATGCTACATTAGTGCCAGATTAACATGCCAAACTCCCACGTTTTTTTTGTATGGGGCTGTGTAAACTTTTTTTAACTGAAAATAGAAACGGAAAATTTAAATCACGACAATAAATCAGGAACGAAAAGCAGGAAAGGCGATATCGTTTACGTGTGTCACACGACATTATGCGTTTAAAATAATGGGGTAAAACTGGATATAAAGGAAATATATGAACAGATCACGAATGAAAATTAATTCAAAAATGGACAATCTATATTCAAACGGAAAATGAACATTGTGTGACGTTAACAAGTTAAGTTATGTAATGTGTCTACGATTTATTGGGACAACCCTCGTGCAATATCAGGATCCTTGACTAAAACACCATTTTTGTCGAGCCCGCTTGCGGTGAGCTCGACATAGTTGTCACAATGGCGGTTCGGTGTATGTGCGTTAGTGCGTGCGTTAGTGCGTGCGTTAGTGCGTGCGTCCGTCCGGATGGAGCTTGTCCGGGCCATAACTTCACCATGGATGGAGGGATTCAGAAATAACTTGGCACAAATGTCAAGCTCAGTAAGGCGGAGTGTCGCGTGCAAGAACCAGATTCCAAGCTCAAAGGTCAAGGTCAAACTTGGAGGTCAAATGTCAAAAATGAGAAGATTTTTGCTTGTCCGGGCCATAACTTCACCATGGATGGAGGGATTCAGAAATAACTTGGCACAAATGTCAAGCTCAGTAAGGCAGAGTGTCGCGTGCAAGAACCAGATTCCAAGCTCAAAGGTCAAGGTCAAACTTGGAGGTCAAATGTCAAAAATGAGATGATTTTTGCTTGTCCGGGCCATAACTTCACCATGGATGGAGGGATTCAGAAATAACTTGGCACAAATGTCAAGCTCAGTAAGGCAGAGTGTCGCGTGCAAGAACCAGATTCCAAGCTCAAAGGTCAAGGTCAAACTTGGAGGTCAAATGTCAAAAATGAGATGATTTTTGCTTGTCCGGGCCATAACTTCACCATGGATGGAGGGATTCAGAAATAACTTGGCACAAATGTCAAGCTCAGTAAGGCGGAGTGTCGCGTGCAAAAACCAGATTCCAAGCTCAAAGGTCAAGGTCAAACTTGGAGGTCAAATGTCAAAAATGAGATGATTTTTGCTTGTCCGGGCCATAACTTCACCATGGATGGAGGGATTCAGAAATAACTTGGCACAAATGTCAAGCTCAGTAAGATGGAGTGTCGCGTGCAAGAACCAGATTCCAAGATGAAAGGTCAAGGTCAAACTTTGAGGTCAAATGTAAAAAATGAGTTGATTTTTGCTTGTCCGGGCCATTCCTTAACTTGGCACAAATGTCAAGCTCAGTAAGGCGGAGTGTCGCGTGCAAGAACCAGATTCCAAGCTCAAAGGTCAAGGTCAAACCAAACGCCATTGTAATGACAGCTGTAGACATAGGTATGGTCTTCTTTCTTCAAAATGAGCGGGCTCGACATGTTGCCCTTCGGCATCTAGTTCGGTACATTCCATGGGTAAAAGAAAATTTGAAATTATGATTATAGTTTTTACACTGTTTGGGATAGATTTTTTCTAAAATTTCGAATTTTCAACGAATGGTATTTAGTTGTCGTATTGATGTTACCTACGTACAATATAAGAATCCTAGTTTAACCCCGATCCTCGAACAAAAAATCCAATTTTCGGTAAAAGAAGATTTGAAATATGGACAACAGATTTTCCAAAGATTTCTAGTGTTCAATGTATCACTTTTAGAATGCTATGTTGGTGTTGTATTGCTGTTACCTACTTATAATATCAAAGTTCTTCAGTGCACGACCTTTAGATTCCGGATTTTCGTAATTCCGTCGTTACAGAGTTGTCGTTCATGCGGGACGGTATACCGTCTTCAGGTGTCAATGTAAATAAGCGCTATCGGTGGGAAAGAACCGCTACTGCATTCATAAATGCCATAATTTTGCGGATAGAATTGGAAATTTTGAACTGCACAAACTATATCGAAAGAGGCAAATGCAAGACGAGCTTGGATTCGTGAAATAAGTCGCAAGAATTAGAACCAAACATCGTATCTGTCCTAGGCATACCCGAGTCTGAGAGACAGTATTAGCCGAAACGCGTAGATCGTTGGGAGATTCCAACAAAGGAACCTCAGCGGAGAGAAGAAAGAAAAATCCCATCGCAACATAGTCCCAACACACTAAACGCTTACATATCAAAGTAGATCTAGAATCTAGTCTATTGAGACAGAAGGAGAAAATGCTGGTTATCAGGATGCTCTTACAATTTGCCAAAATGTTCCCAAAGTATTTTCTGTTCAGTAAATCCAGGTCTTATTTGGGGAAGCTTTAACGAACAAACAATGAATTACATAGATCTACTTGAACGAAATAGCAAAGCTTTGAGAGAAGAGAAAAACATGCTGACTTTGCTTTTCCTCAATAGTTCCTATTCTACAATCTACACAAAACTGTTCTTCTTAGTGGATCTACGTATCATAGTCTACAGCCTGTTTCAAATTTGAATTAAATTTGAAATGATGGTTTATTATATTAAGCCTTTCCTATCTAATTATTTGTTTTGATGCCCACAAAATAGCAAAATCAGAATCATTCTGACTTAAGACTTAATTTGGAAAGGACCATATTTTGTTGTTTGGGTAAGGGTTTAAAAAAATCCGTCATTTTTTCGGCACATTTAAATACGAATTCTTCATTTTTTTATATTTTTTTTTATTTATTTATTTATTATTTTTTTTATTTTCATTTTTTTCTTAAGTCCAGTATTTGACCTAGCTTAGAAAGGTAAAAAAATCCTGGATCCTCCCATGAAACTCGTTGTGTCGATCTCGTGGGGATCGTCATTTAGGCCTACCTCTAGATATCATGAGTTCGACTTGTCCGTTTCGTGTTAGAACGATAATCGGTTTTGTTACTCATCAGATACTGTAATAATTATTTTACAATATTAAAAAAGGGAAACTGATAGAAACGTGCAATATCCCTCCCTTTCTTACAACATTTCAAAGCCTATAGCCTATTTATTTCAAAACTTATAGTGTCGTTTAAAGTGTTTGATATCATTTTTTCACGTCGACTTAACCGATGTAAAGATAGCTTTCTTGATATGTGAGCTGATATTGCCATACACTGAAAACTTCTCTTTTGTTTTCTTTCAAACTTTGAACGCTACTTTTATTTTATTATTCATCGAATGTCAATTTAATTCAACATATCGCCACTTTTGTTCTATAACCTCTTACCGTGTGCCAGTCATAAGCAAATGTAACCGTCTCTCGCTCGCCAGATTCTTGGGGGAATGCTTGCTGAAATATCCACAGAAACATTCATCTTCTCGAAAAATTTTACCTTAAAAAGACCTTGAATCGCCTAAATTGAAAAGTATTTTTGGCCAAAGTCGTAACATTTTACTTCCCATTTATTTTTGGCTTGATCGACTACATAATTATGAGAATAGCCATATATTATGTACAATATTAATTCATGTGAAGTCTTTTTAATGTCACACTTACTAGCCTACTTTGTTATTCTAGAAGTCACACGTTTTGATGTTTGAATTTTGAGAGTGATTTTGAAAGTGTTAAGATGGGTTTTTTTTGTATTATTGGAACTGGAACCAAAAAATGAAGGACCCTTGTTAACATTACATGTATAGATCCAGACCCTAATGCAGTCTGATCGTGACACAAACTGATTCCTTACCATAGGCGTTGCAACTTGTACGCAAAAACGCAATTGTATACACATCGCAAAAAATGAAAATGTGGATTTTTGTTTTTGTTTCCCTTAAAATAAACACCTGAATCGCCATTAAAATACATAGCAAATGTCCACCTGGATCCACGAATGACCATGGTCATTCGTGGCTCAAGGTGGGCATTTGGTAGGTCTATGTATTTCATAAGCATCTACATTAAATTTTCCAAAAATTTCTGGGAGATACCCGCAAGACCCATCCCCAGCAGTATGGAGCCCGCCATCAAACCTCCCCTGATACATTAGGCATGCGTTTTGTGTACACTTTATTTTCAGCTGGATACGCCAGTGCTTACAGTTGGTATAAGTTATAATGAATCTCTATGAGAACAACATGGTTATATTGATGTGATTGCACCCCCTTTTCCAGATGCGAGTTTATCCATTCAAAGAGAAAACAGGTTGTAAAGTTTAGTAATGTACACAAATAATAATTATTTAGACGCGGAAATTAATTGACAGAAAGTAATATTTACCTGCACGAATAGACAGAACACCAAAGCCAAGAACAACTTCAACATGGTTGTTTAGAATATCTACTTGGCCACAAACAAGTCGGGACAGCGAATCTGTGTCTACTAGCAAATCGCTCTAGATAGTCACGTTTGAACTTTGTGGTGCACTGATAAGGCGTTCACGCTTATCATTTTGAGAAATAAAAATCTAAACCCAAATAAAGCTGTTAAAAGTCGCAAAAAATCGTTGGTGGTCTCCATTTTTTATCAATCGGTACATGTAGTAAGTAGCGACAGATCGACGTCTTTGTGTGTTGTGGGTATCTATTTTATCAAGCGCTGAAAGTATAAGCTTACATATTTTTGAGATACCATCATTCAATCTATGTCCCCAATCTCAACTACGAATATAACAACCGATCCGATTGGATGTGACTTTTTTAAGTATTGGCTAATCGGATTTAATGTTGTCATTGTAATCATATTCCATTATAGAACAGTTGTATTCTGGAACGAAAACTATTTTCAACTTCTAGCTTTCATTACAAAAATGTTATCGGACTAGCCATACTCGAGGAATCAGTAATGTAATAATGTTTGTTTGTATATGATTTTGTATGTACTTTGTAGGACTTTTCTGCATTCAATATGTTCGCTTGAAATCTCAAACAATGGCATCTTTATTTGTTATCCTCGACTAGATAAATAAAGCTACAATTAAAACTCGTTAACTCGAAGTCGTAAGGAACGACTTAAGGGTGGATCTAGAGGGGTTCGGGGGTCCGGACCACCCTGGTATTGGCTAGAAATATATTTTTTGGCTATATAACGTTACATATTAACAAGTTTAACTATATTATTTGGGCTTGGACCCCCCACCATGGAAAATAATCCTGTATACGCCTTTAAACGCCATTTTAGCTCGAGATATCCGACATGTCCGATTTCTGTTCAGTTTCGATTAAAAGAATATTGACCTATTTTTGTTTTACGTTTATTATTGAAATGTTGTAGGAAAACGAAGGAAATTGCTCGTTTGGAGCAATTTCCTTCCTTTTCCTTTTATATTTCAATGGAGCTATAATGCTATTACAAATTATATGTTTATGATTATTCATGTCCATCGATGATGACGGGCCAGATTTTCACTTCTACTAAGCAGAAATTCGACATTTTCTATGTCGATAGCTAGTGTCAACTGTATCTGTGAAGTCAGAGAAAGCCGATGAACTCATGGGCGGATCTAGAGGAATAGTACGGGGTCCGGACCCCCTGGCATTGGCCGAAAATAAAATTTTGACTATATAAATTTAGTGTAACGTTACATAACTAAGTTGAATTTTTCAGTACGATTTTCAAACGATGGCACAGATTCTGAACCTTGCTTAGTATGTTTAGACTGTTCTTAATTGAACCTCAAAACTAGTATTTCATAGGTAATGTCCTGATATGTGACAGATTCAGCATAAATGGGCGATATTACATAAACTTTGGAAGGCTTAAAATATTGGGGGGGGGGGGGGGGGGCAAATGTTTAAGTGAATGGAACCCGACCGGGCGTAGTGTTGCTGGGGGGGGGGGGCATGCCCACCAGAAAACTATGAATTTTAAGAACCCATTTCCTTCAATCTAGGCACTTTCAGACAACATTTTATACCTGGAACTTTATTGAAGGAAAATATGGATGTATTATTCGTGGGCCATAGGATATGCTGTCCTCCTTCTAAATCAGAAAGGGGCGTGCCCCTCCTTCTAACGCCGGTGTTTTCGCAGGTCTGTCTTACTCCCGTTCTAAAACAAACAACACAGAACAATCAAACTATTGTCCAGCAAGATTAACCCGGGACATCTGCATATGTAATGACCCTACTTCGGCTTTGTTTTGTTAAGACGCTCAACTAACAGACTTAGCGCTTAAGTTGTCCCTGGTTAATTTGGGTGGACAATACTAGTTGCTCGCTATTTTCTTTTTGTCTCAATGTTTTCAAATATACGATAGAGTATAAATATAAACAAACCTCGAATCTCTGTTGGACGTAAATAACCAAGAATAAGGTAGGATATGGTTGGAAAAGTAGTGTCGAGTTAAATCGATGCTTTAATTCGAAATACAAACATTCTCATGAAATCATCTTACAAATACACGTTGTCTTTCCATTTGGAATAAAGGAATATCTGTCATAATAACTTTGGTGTTTGGCAAAATGCTTTCGAAAGGTTGTCCAATTTTAGTTCCTATTCTATAAGGTAATCCTCTCCCACACAAGACCTGGATTTAGCCTAACGTCTCTTATAATAGAACACATAATTATGCTAAAAATTGAGGCAAAACAAAGAAATGCTGATAATCAGGAGGAAATAATATGTTTCATGTTTACATAAGCTCAGGACTTTTTATTGCACTGAAAGGGTTACGGACACTACACAAATAAAAATGCAGCCAAATATCTGATTAAAAAAATTCAGATCCATTTTGTATTTTAAAACAAGTTTAAATTCTTTTCACTAATGGCTGCAGAGAAACTATTCGCACATCAGTTTTAATGATTCAAGTGATGAACGAACATTTACGACGTCATCCGAAAAGATCCGATGCAGCGTGAATCTCATTAGGGATGGAAAGACAAAAAAGATCTAATATATTATATATCGATTGACAGAATGTCATCCCTTTGTATCAATGTTTTCTGCGTTATTTTGCACACTAGATCTAGCCATATCTTTAACGAAATAGGCGTACATTTTTTCTTCTGCGTCAGGCAATCTAACACTGGACCAGTTGTGTTGCTTTTAAGAAAGTACGTGTTAAAAGGCAAAAAACAACAATTTCGATAAACAAATTTAATCCTTTATCTTTCTTTTAATAAGTTCTAATGTACAAGTAAATATCTCAAGTTTACTCCATGTTTTCCTAGCATGGTGCAACTTCTCACTAAGCTCGGATGTAAGACGGCTGGCGGTACGACTGTATAATAGGCCGAATCGATCTCTTTGATAACTCGCGTCTGATAAAGAAAAAAAATGAAAGAAAAGTAAGAAACAAAAGAACAAAAATGAGATTTTTATTAGAATTTCTAATGTACAAGTAAATATCTCAGATTTTTTCCATGTGTCCCAACTTTGCAAGTCCTCACAATATTCGGATGTAATACGGCTTCGGGTACGACAGTGTAATAAGCCGAATCGATCTCTTTAATAACTCGCATCTGATAAAGAAATAAAAAATAGACACAGAAGAACAAAAGATTAGTTTTATATGTACAAGACGAGAAGATATCTCATGTCCCAATGCTACATTGCAAGCTTTCAGAATGTTCAGGTACACGTAATACAGCTTCTGGTACGACTCTTTTTTTTTACTCGCATCTGATAAAAAGATAGGCCTAAACTAGGGCCGACTTCGATTGGGACTATAGCTCGAGACATCCGTGACGTCATACAACAGGAAGTTGTGTACTGCGCATGTCACCAAGCGAACGCCTAATAGCTCGTGATGCACAAGCCAACAAAATGGCCGCGCCCATACGGTTTTACCAACAATTAAATGAGACTCATCGTTCGTTGATAAATGGCTACATTTCAATTAGAAAATAACACTATTTCCATGAATATTAACTTTCAGTCGCATTTACAAGGACATGTGAAGATATTAGAATTAATAAATTAGGTGTTTTGTGGGTTTTCAACCGGACCTAAAATTCGTTTGCTTCTTTGGACGCCATCTTGGAATGAAAGGGACCACGAGTGAGAGCGTGGTCCGACCATGGCTCGGTTCAAAGGTCAAATGACGTCACTATAACCCGGGCTATCGGTGTTCGATTGGAACGATGGCTGAAATAGCTTGAGCGATCGTCCCAATCGAAGTCAGCCTAGATCTACTTAGATCGCTGCTTTTCAACAAAAATAAAACACCGTAACCACAGCTGAAAACAAGCTGCAGTTAACCCTTTCCCAAACCAGACCTTGTTTTAAGGTCCCTTACAAAATAGGCTTGGGAACACGCTGGGGCAAAAGAAGAAACTGCTGATAACCAGCAGTTTCTCCCTTTGCCTCATTATTTCAATGCTATATTTTACACAAATCCAATGGTTTTCAATATTTATTTTGTTGTCTGCAGCAGCTTTCAATTTGGATCACCCTGAAATTTTGTCGTGTGGGAACGGGTTAAGAGGCTTTTGTTTAAAGGGACGATAATTATTTAAAAAGGCCTATAGATACTCCGTAACCCGATTGATATGCAATGAGTAATTGTGACACGGAATAATCAGTACTCGCCAGCAATCCTCACTGTCGAACAGAGTCGATAGTTTCCATAGGCATTATGACTTTGTATTCTGCACATGCTTCTCGTGTCAACATATGCACGGTGGGGATTGTGCATGCTAGGATGGATAACGAATATGGAGTATACGGACAAAATTTGCCTCGCTTCAGGTAAGAAATTGTGCAATAGTTTTCTTATTTCTGCTCCGATTTTCAAGCGGTTTGTTGCATATACCCCGCATTAGTGAGCTCTTTCCTCGGATATATGACTTGTTTGTAGAATCTTTGTACTTTGTCCAAAAATTGATCCCAACCGACCAGAAAAACGACAAAAAATTCAGGCCCTTTTTCTAGTCGGTTGGGATCGGTTTTTGAGGAAAGTACAGGGAAGTTCCAGATAAATAATACATCTGAGAAAAGGACTCAGTAAGACGGAGTACATGCAACAAACCGCATGAAAATTGACGCAGAAATAAGAAAGTTATTGCACAAATTCTTACCTGAAGCGTGGTTAATTTGGTCGTAGTCGTTACCATTTCGCTTTCTGGTCGGTTGGGACAATATTTCGGAAAAAGTATCATGAGTTATCTAATATGTCATATATCCGATGAAAGAGCTCGATAAGGCGGGGTACATGCAGCAAACCGCTTGAAAATTGATACAGAAATAACAGAGTTATTGCAAAATGTCTTACCTGAAGCGAGGCGAGTTGGCATCAAATTTTGTGCAAAAAATAGACTGAGTTTACCGTTATGTTTTGATAAACCGTCGGTGTTGTTATAACATCTAGTAACTACGGTTTGATTCAAGCCGTAGTTACGAGATTTTATAACAACACCAACGAAATACTATTTATTTGTCCGAAATTACGTCACGGTTTACTTGATAAAATCGTTCCCTATTGTCGGTAGTCGTTATCCATCCCATCATGCACAATCCCCACCGTGATATGTTGGAGGTTGATTATTTCGCATTACAATTACTCATTGTATATTCAACAGGTTCAGGTCAATATTTACGGAGTATACATATGTAAGAACCTATTCCTATATGATGACGCCTTTTGACGCCCCAAAATGGAAAGGCGTAAAAAACATTGTGGAAAATGAAGCAATTGCTTGTGACAAAAACAGAACAATATGTACAATGTTAATTATATCATTGGGTAAGTTGCGATATTTAACATTCGCAGAAGCCCGCAACATACGAAAACGGTCCTCGTGCTTCGCACTCGGGTGTTAATGTATTTCTTGAGCATATGCAAATGTTACCGACTTTTAAAAAAAAACGTAAGATAAAGTCCCTGTTGCAACTAACTTTAGTTTCATTTCATAGAAATATATTTGCACACAGCTCGACGCCTATTTCTGTAAGAATTGGCGTAGCTTTGAAAGAGATATTCTGACACCACACAGCATTTAAGGGTGATCAGACAGGGCCGAGGCCTCGAGACATGCTAGTTTATATTACGGCCGACACTTTTCACACTTTCCCGAATATCCCTTTAGCGTGACTATATAAAAATTGTTGGGACGGACAGATAAACGGACGGACGGATACTCACTTCGATAGCAGTCATTTTGCTGTCGCTTTTCAACAACAACCTCGTATCTACAGCTTTAACCAAGCTGTAGATGCGGGTTTTTTGTTGAACAACAGCGATATACAAATAATTATTGTTTGTGGCGGCCAGACAGACAGACGTGTGGACAGATACTAGTACTCACCTCGATAGCAGTCATTCCATCGTTTGTATGGACACTGGACTTTTCGTCAGCAGTTAGTTCCCAGATAAAACAAGAAGCGGTTGAGCGGACAACAAGAGCTTGCTGGAATATATCTCAACTTTTGAACAAAAATCTCATAGGGGCCTAACTACAGCTTAAAACAAGCTGCAATTACGAGGTTTTTGTTGGAAAGCGTTATAATGTTATTTCAAATAATTATAAGTTGGAGGCAATTTCGGAACTGAGCATCTTTTTAAACTTCTTACAGAGACTAGATCTAGTTGTGATATTTATGTTGAAAATACTTCTAAGAAAATGCTATTAGATCTAATTGAAAATTTTAAACTCTACTCGACGAAACACACTAATCAATTTTGACATTTTGACTCAATACCACCCACACGTCTCAAATGATTATAAAACGACCTAGTTCTGATTTCATACCGTTTGAGTATAAAATAGGCTCTGATTGCCAATTTCTCAAGCACATTTAATGATTATTTATGTAAAAAGTATTTGGCTTTTTTCAACTGACTAACATTTTCTATTACCCAGTGGTCTCCCATTGATTTAAATATATTTGAAATTGTGCGAAATGATTAATATAAATTGTGCTATATAATTAAAATGAACGAAAATTCTTAATTGAAAGGAAATAAAGGAAACTTGATATAGCTATGGGCGAATCGTCGATGTTTTGCAAAACCTTGTACACGAGGTTTTGCAATGACACCGACGAAATATTGTTTAGAGCAATATACTTACCGTGTTATGCTCATAACCGAATGAGAAGTTTTCCATTTCACTCGACTCATGGTGCATATGAGGAGGGGCCGTGGTCTAGAATAAACAAAATATTAAGAATGGTATGATTATGTTTTAAAAAAGAGAAGTTCTAAATAGTTGCTATTGCTGGTAGTAGCAAATCTATTATTAAACAGTTAGGCTACTGATAAAAAAGTTATTGACGACCAACCAAAATTTTCGCTGTGTGCGAATGTGTTAATCTATCCAAATTCTTTGAAAGTAGACCTACAAAATCTTAATCAAAAGATGTATTTCATTTCGTCGGTTTAAATGCAAAACCTCGTATGTCGATTCTTGCGATTTTCAAAGTACAAAATTGTGTGCCCAGTCTAAACAATTCTCGCAGGTTTTGAGATATGTTTACTGATCAGTATTAATGACACATTATTTGTGAACAATGTGTACAAATTGCAAGTAAAACATTTCAGTTTTGGAAAAGTTATTACACTTTTTTCCTCCCCTTTAAAATTTTCTAAAAACGCGATACGAGGTTTTGCATTTACAACGACGATTTGGACTAGTTCATTAACAGTAAGTGTTTCATAATAAATAAGTCAAAATTATCGAAAATGAACTCACTTCTCAGAACAAAATGAGCAATATCTTGAATAAAGGGGCTCTTGTGGCATTTGACAGAACTTTTTAATTGGACAAGCTAGTGCTAATGTGCTTGATTCGGAGCCATGCTGTACTGTGGCAGTAGCTTCATAACAAGAAACATACCGCTGCTTTTACACGAAAACCTCGTATCTGCAGCTTGTTTTAAGTTGCAGTTACGAGGTTTTCGTTGAAAAGCGACGATATGAGAAAACACAATGGATTTGCACCACATACTAGATGCAGACCTGTGCGTTTCTAGGAGGATCTGGATCAAAGTTCGTTTTAAAAAGCCAAAGTTTGCCATTTCCCAATTCAATGTTATTGTAATGGGGAACATATTTTATCAGCAAACCATGGCGTAATTTTGGACAAACAATATTACTTCCTAGCTGTTGTTATAAAATTCCGTAACTACGGCTTGAATCAAGCCGTAGTTGGGAGATTTTGTAACAACATATACGGTTTATCAATATATATCGGCAAACCTATTCTATTTTCAGTACAAACTTCGTTGCTATTATTTCATGTTACTTACTGCGGCAAAAGTTGTTGCCAAAAGGCCAGCAAACACGATGACAGCAATCATACTTGATATCGACCTTCTCTCTGGAGTTTCTAAAGAACTAAAGACAGAATTCTAAGATTTCTAAGAGATAAAGAATTGGGTCAAAATGTAGGAGGCTTGTAAATAGTACATATAAAAGTTCAATACTATCACGAATCAGTCGCTTTTGAACATATTCTTATCTCATTTTCTTTTGGTAACAGTATGGTTGAATTTGACAGCAAAATATAGAACTAGCTGTACTTGTGATTCTCCTTGCACAAATATTGATTTGAAACATTAGTTGAACATTTAACCAAGTTTAATGTTCATTATCTGAATGCGAAGAAATGAAGCTCTTTTTCACTCCTTGATCTTGAACAAAAAAAAGCTCTTGTTCACTCATTGATCTTGAACAAACAGAGGTACTTTTACACTTCTTCATCTTGAACAGACACAAACTCCTTTTCACTCCTTGATCATGAACAGACAGTTCTAAGCTCTTTTCACTCCTTGATCATGAACAGACAGTTCTAAGCTCTTTTCACTCCTTGATCATGAACAGACAGTTCTAAGCTCTTTTCACTCCTTGATCATGAACAGACAGTTCTAAGCTCTTTTCACTCCTTGATCATGAACAGACAGTTCTAAGCTCTTTTCACTCCTTGATCATGAACAGACAGTTCTAAGCTCTTTTCACTCCTTGATCATGAACAGACAGTTCTAAGCTCTTTTCACTCCTTGATCATGAACAGACAGTTCTAAGCTCTTTTCACTCCTTGATCATGAACAGACAGTTCTAAGCTCTTTTCACTCCTTGATCATGAACAGACAGTTCTAAGCTCTTTTCACTCCTTGATCATGAACAGACAGTTCTAAGCTCTTTTCACTCCTTGATCATGAACAGACAGTTCTAAGCTCTTTTCACTCCTTGATCATGAACAGACAGTTCTAAGCTCTTTTCACTCCTTGATCATGAACAGACAGTTCTAAGCTCTTTTCACTCCTTGATCATGAACAGACAGAAGCTCCTTTTCACTCCTTGATCTTGAACAAACAGAAGTTATTGTTCACTCCTTGATCTTGAACAAACAGAAAATCCTTTTTACCCCATGGGCGGATCTAGAGGGGGGTCGCGGGCGGGGGTTTCGGACCTCCCCCCCCCCTCCCCTGGCATTGGCCGAAAATTAAATGTTGACTATATAAATTTAGTGTAACGTTACATATTTACTACATTTAAAGCCATAATTTGGGCTTGGACCCCCCGCCCCTGGAAAAAAAATCTTGGGCTTGGACCCCCCCCCCCCTGGAAAAAATCCTGGATCCGCCCTTGTACCCCTTGACATTGAAAAAACAGATGCTCTTTTACAACCCTTGTAAAAGTCTTTAAAAAACTTTAACTATTTGTTAACATGATGTGTAAGTTGGATTTATTATCTTTTAGGATTATTGGAGAAAGCCTGCATTTTTTTCCTTTGAAAAAGCAGTAAATCTACAGTGAAATATGACCGGGTCTGTCATCTCTTTGAAAAATATTGCAAATGTACTTTGGATATAAATCCAATTATTTAGAATGATTTTGATGTCACTCATTGCCTTAATAGCATACCGTATTTCCTTGAAATAGAAAAAATAACAACTTTTTTGTTTCGTTTTATTTGAAAAAAAGTATTCATTACCAAGCAATGACTTTACCTTTGTGTGATAATGGGAAACATTTGCAGGTAGATATTTTTAAAATTGGAATTTGTAAAACCAGGACCGCGTTTTATATGTACGAGGGACGGTCGGAAAGTAGTTGGACTTTTGACTAGTTCTCTAAAACCATTTAATTTTTTAACAAAATTCTTTCTACACTGTTTAAAGAAATTATCCATCTATGTCTGTGCATTTTTGTCATCTTCGTAGGAGCTTTACTATTGCCACTATTAACCATGACGTAGACCCACTGTATTAGGTACTGTGTAACCACCGGTATCAAAGGCGCTCTGGTCTCAAATTTCTTCCCAGCAAGCATTTTCATCAGTTCTAGACACAAATAAAAGTCGTGTGGGGTAGGGCCTGGGCTATAAGAAGAGTAAAACAACTTTTGTCATGGGTGATATTTGATAATCTCCACTGTAGATGCGGTGGTATGGGAGCGTGCGTAATCGTAAAGTAGAACATTTTTCTTTGCTAATCTGGGACGCGTTTACTTCAGCATTTATTCTTTGTTTTTTTTTCTGAATTACTTCAGAATTGTACTTAGCAATGACAGTTTTTACCATTTGACATGAAATGACTAACTATCAGACCTCGTGAATCCACAAAAGCAACAAACATGACTACCAGCCGAATGTAAAAGCTTAATCTATTCAGAGGTGGGGAACCAGCTCGTTTCTATGACTGCTGTGACTGAGTTTTTATCCCAAGTTCGGAATTATGAACCATTATTCAATCTTCAGTGATAATTTAGTTCAAAAACTTAAATTCTTCGGGATTAAAATGACTAGACTGTTCTTTTGTTTTGGTTACCCTTGTTGTTCCTCTAACAAATAGCCTATGGTACATAAAACCCCTATCACATAAAAGTGGACAGAATATTGCATATATTCAACTTTCTTTGAAAATAAACTGACCACATTATTGGCAAATGGATGTAGATTTCACCAATATATAATATGTTTATACAGCTGCAAATGGAGAGACAGCAGCACGAAAAGTCCAACTACTTTCCGACCGTTGATAGATAAATAGCTCGTACATGTACTTACGAATTTACGAAAGTTTAGACTGCGTCAATTACATAAAAAACATTTCATTTTTGGGCCAATCAAAATGCTTACGGTCAAATTTACGTAAAAAATACACGCAGTCTGATCTGGATCCATGTTTTCTTAAAACTAATTGATAGATAAATAGCCGTGCAAAACGCGACATCGTTAGAATAAATACGATATGATTTAAGTGTGCTAGTATAGTGAAAATAGGCTTATGAAATGGCCGTTTGAGAACAACATAGATCCATATAAGACTGCTTAAAGTGACATTTCACAATAATTTTTACATAAATTTTACTTTTATTTATCTGAAAGAGCATATTTTCTTATGAAAATTCTGAAATTTCAAGCCAAAATATTGAACCGTTTACGATATATATATATTTGTGTGCTAAAAATAAACAAATTGTTGTGGACAACAGTTCAGATTTGTATAGAAATTGTCATTTCTGTCTAAACTTTAAATGCGTATTTTTCGCGTATAGATAACAACTTAAAAAAAAAAACAAAAAAAAAAAAAAAAAAACTGATAGTATTTCTACGCATTAGAATAAACAATCTTTGCACCAAGACATACTTTTAAAAAATGAAATAAATGTGAAATGTCACTTTAAATACACACGGCCTAATCAAGACCAATGATTTTCTCGTTCAATCCCATCCTAGAAAGAGCTGTAGGCCTATAAAATGCGCGATGAGCATTTTCATCATGAGATGTATCTCTGCGATATAATTAGTCAGGCATATTTTCAAATTAAGGCGTCGGAACTGTTTATATCAAATTTCATTTAACATGACGCAGTATTAGCTTTTATTATAATGAATTATGTACAATGTACACGCCTGAGCTTTTTCCTGAAAATATTTCAGTAATAATTATATTTTTGCATACCAATCATATCTGTATACTAAGATACAAGTCTTTTTGATGTACGTATGACACGCTGTTTGCGAAATATGAACATGTACATACATACATACAGGCCAGTGCCATGTTAAATGAAATCAACTATAATTGCAGTAATTGTATAATAATTTAGCCACAGTACAAATATACCTGGTACCAGCAGTGTTATACATATATCGATTATAAATATGTATATAGGCATATATATGGCGAATCTCCAACTGATAGGCCCGTGTCATGGTGTGAATGGTAAATAATCAGTTAATATTTATGACTTTCCCTAGAATTACTTTGATGCTTTACAAAACATGAATAACAACCGACTATCAAACGTTTAGGCTACACAATATCGTAGCGAATACTAACCTCAACTTGCCTCATGCCGTCGTCAGTGTGAATCTTTGACAATTCATCGTCCGTCAGTGTCCAAATGTAACAGTTTTGGTTAGACCTTAACAACATCGATTGCTGGAATAAAAATTAACACTTGAATGTTGAAACAAATAGTATCTCGAAGACAACAATCTAGGACTAGAATGACAGTTTGCCATCATCTGTTTAATTATAGTCATAATGTACAGTTCTGTATTATGTAAATTCAGAAAATGCCTATGTACAGGCAATTCTTTAATATAATTATAGTGCATATTATAAATTCGTTGCATCGGACTCAAGAGGGGAAAGATGTCCCTTATTTGAATGATCATTTTTCCGAATATTCTGAATAGAGTAAGACCGTTTGCTACAAATGAGAATGCTTCTCAAATCCATTTTATTGCCCACTTTCAAAAAATTACTATAGTTCTTTATATATTTCTCAAAATGGTTTTATGAGATTTTACCTTTCAACTACAATGAACATGTCATTTGTGTGTGGTATCATTAGACTTGTTCGATATTTGTTATTTTACTTACCGTGTTATGCTCGTACATAAAAGCGAACCCCTCGAATTCAGATTGTTCCGGTCTTGATGTGGAGTTAGTCTGAAAAGGAACATGTATGTGCATGGTTCGGTAGGCTAAAATAGCTAAATAATGCTTTCCAAACCGCGTAAAGTTAAAGACGGTTCACGCGTAATCAATTTCAAGTGAATACATCTTATATACTAAGACAAAAAAGATACGCAACCCCGATTTTTCATAATATTTTCGACAAAAATATGTTTTTAATGGCCATTGAGTACATTTTTAACATACCTGCACCCATACGCATAAATACAGTGTCATTTTCTTCAGATGTCGTAAATTGATCCCGAGATACATAGTAAATGGTTAAAAACTGATTATCCCCTGTCGTGTTTTCTAAATGACTACTATCAAAACAAATTTTCATCAAACGCAAGATTGAACATAGACAAAGAAGAGGCGAAAGAGTTCACACACTTCTCACTACCCTACGCATAGCACGGCTACGCCGAAACCAATGCCAAGCTGCAGTACGTATGTTGTTAGGTGGAAAAAGTCAAAATTTTGTCGTAAGACATTGATAGGGCAACAAATCGACACATTTTCCGACTGTATACGTTGTTGGCTCTAAATGGGACCACAACCGATCGAGCACGAAGCGGACATGCAAGAGATATGACGTCAAGGCAGGACCGTATCACAACGTTAACCCCACCTACGGGATAGGTTTAAGACTGCAACGGAGACCTCTAATAAATCCCATGGGATTCACAACATTCGAATATCGGACCAAACTGATCGAAACAGACTGTGTTTTTCGACCTACATTCATTTTTTTTTCTCAAATTGTGTTGACGCCCGGCGTAAACTGGGCGTTTTCTTATTAATGGAATTTACTACAAACGAGATTTCGTGTACTTTACAAGGTGAAATGTTATTGCTTTAAATGTACTATATTTTGTTTAAATCTGATTCGATGACTTTGCGTAAAATGGAATTGAAATGGAAGTTGCGTTTCTTTTTTGTTTCAGTATATTTTTGGTCTCTCTGGGCAAACGACATTGCGGGAAATGAAAAAAAAAAAAAAAAAAAAAAAAAAAAAACTTATGGACGAAAGACGGAGAAGATGACACCATTATCCGACAGAATCAAGAAAAAGAAACTCGTTTAACCCTTTCCGAAACGACAAAATTTCAGGGTGATCAACTTCAAAAATTGCCATGAATTACAAAATGGATGTTTTCAAAGATAGAATTTGTGTAAAATACGGCAAAGAAAATATTGAAACACAGGAGAAACTGCTGGTTATCAGCAGTTTCTTCTTTTATTTCAATGTTTTCACGAGCCATTTCTAAGTCTTGGTTGGGAAAGGAAATGGAATACGAAATTACATACCTGGGCCCCGCAAGCTATCAAGCTGAATCCAAGAACAAACAATGGCAAAAATAACTGCTTCATTTTAAAGAAATAATTTGATTCGATTTACGGGAAATTGTAAATAATTTATATAGATCTATACTCGTTCTTATCTCCGAAGGTCATTTTGAGGGCTTACAAAATCAAATCGTATTGGCGACATGTTCGAAGGCTTAATGCAGAATTGTTAAAGCGCATTAAGATTTTTAATAGACTCAAGGGGTTTTAACGCCGCGGTCGACTTTCAAGTCATAATTGCAATGGATTTTAACGCCGCGGTCGACCAATTTCCAGTCATATTTTCGACTGCTAGTGTACAACGAAAATTCAAAGTGTTTGTGGTATTTCTCGCACCAGCACTAACATGTTCAATATCAGCCATCAGTTTCCAACCCCAAATAGACGATTGATAAACACTTCATCCTAAAAGTAAAGGTATGATATTGGCCGAGCTGGTTTTCGAACCCTTTCCTTAACAAGTCTTGACCCAAGTCTTGGTTTTGAAGACACGCAAAGGAAACGCTTGGATGGCGTGGAGATGAAACGAAGTTATATAAGTGCTGATAACGAACATTTTCTCCTTTTACCTATTTTTATTTTCTTTCGATGACGTGTACACCATTTGTTTCTGGAATTTCTCATCGACTAGCCCATCGCCAATGTTCCTTAACCCTTGCCGAATAGGAACATTAATGGTGGTCAAATTTGAAAGGTGTCATAGACGACAAAATGGATGTAGATAAAGATTAGATTTGTGTATAGTATAGCAAAGAAAATTTTAATATAGAAGGAGAAAATGCTGATTAGCATTTTCTTCTTTTGTCTCAATGGTTTCCTAAGTCTATATTTTTAGCGGCGTCAAAACCAGGTATTATTTGGGAAAGGGTTAAAGAATAATGAAAAAATTTAAGTCTGGTCCAAATTAAAATGTGCTGCAGACAACAAATGAGCAAGGATCTAGAATAATCCCTTATTGCATACGGTGCGCCCATGTTTCCAGATAAAAATGTGCCTACATGCTTTGATGCCCTCTTACAGTTACTTCAGGTCATTAATCCTTTCACAAACGACAAAATTTCAGACTGATCCAAATTCAAAGATGTTGCAGACGACAATTTCAAGTCGGAAATTTAAACTCTTTTCGTCTTTTTTGGTAGAAAACATAGTGGGAAATGAAGAAATTGCTTGTCACAAGCAATTTCTTAATTTTCCACAATGTTTTCCCTAGCCATTTGCCTTAGGGGAGTCAAAAAGAGTCGCTGTGTGGTAATGGGTTAAGAAGCTGTGAGAGAACAACGTGGTTTCTGATTAGGCTGCGTGTATACGCAGGCCGATATGGAACCATATTGGGTTCAAATTCTTAAGGGATCATTTTCGAGATCCGGGCTAAAAGGAACGTCACAGAAAACAAAACATTTCAAAGACGATTCCAATAAGTACCCATAACATAAGGTTTGATGAATAATAAATGAATCATTGCATTTCGAAATGCTTTCGCTCCCTCTTATCTGTAGCTCTGTTTGGCACTCAAGGCTACTACACTGCACAGTGTGCTCTGGACGATTGTGTGCGTAGATCTTAACCCTCGTCATGCTGACTTTACATTTCGTTTCCAATACAAGAGACATTTCAATCAATTCGTCTCAAATTTTGCCACAATTATAAAGTAGAAGGCGGGTAATGTAGGTTGAGATCAGACTGTACGTCTGTGTAGGCTGATACCAGTCTATATTGCCTGCCAAAGCTTTTGTTACAACATGAATATGTCGTGAATAGCACAACGCTGCTTTTCAACAAAAATATCGTAAATGCAGCTTAAACAAGTATTCTGAAGTATTGCAAAACAATACCAAGTCCCCTACCGGCTTTATATATGTGTTAAGAAAAAGAAGCCCAAAAATTTTCTAAGTCCAGCATCCGTATCTTCCTAAAAAATCACTGGACCGGAACAAAACTCAACCTTGTTCTGTAACTTATCAATGCGGGTCTACATACCAAAAATCTGCTCAATAGCTGAAAGCATTAAGAAAAAAAAGTATGGAAAACTAATTTCTCAGAAATTTTCTAAGTCCAGCATCCATATTTTCCCCAAAAATCACTGGACCGGAACGAACCTCAAACTAGTTCTGTATCCCATCAATATGTGTTCATATATCGAAAATCAGCTCAATACCTGCAAGCGTTTAGAAAAAAAGTCTGGAAAACTGTAATTTCCCAGTAATTTTCTAAGTCCAGCATCCATATCTTCCTCAAAAATCACTGGAGCGGAACGAAACTCAAACTGGTTCTGTAACTCATCAATGCGGGTCTACATACCAAAAATCAGCTCAATAGCTGCCAGCATTGAGAAAAAAAGTCTGGAAAACTGTAATTTCCCAGAAATTTTCTAAGTCCAGCATCCATATCTTCCCCAAAAATCACTGGACTGAAACAAAACTCAAACTTGTTCTGTAACTCATCAATGCGGGTCCACATACCAAAAATCAGCTCAATAGCTGCCAGCATTGAGAAAAAAAGTCTGGAAAACTGTAATTTCCTAGAAATTTTCTAAGTCCAGCATCCATATCTTCCCCAAAAATCACTGGACCGGAACGAAACTCAAACTTGTTCTGTAACTCATCAATGTGGGTCTACATACCAAAAATCAGCTCAATAGCTACCCCCGTTTAGAAAAAAAGTCCGGAAAACTAATTCACCGGACTGACGGACGGACGGACGGACAGACTGACTGACGGACAGAGTGCAAACCTAAAATCCCCTTCGGCTTCACCGGTAGGGGACTAATAAAGCTGCAGTTACGAGGCTATTGTTAAAAAGCGCCAAAATAGAGGTTAATGTCACTTTACATTCTTGACATACTTCTGGGTAAACTTTGTAGTAGGTTTTACCACTTTTCAATGTTTTCAAGGGATCAAATCAATGTTGAAGCGCCATGCTGTTCACATATGATGGTTTAACTTTATGGTAATATTTCATTTTTCAATAACAATGCAAAATCTTTGAAAGTTCTTTTATTTGTCAATTCTTTTCACATTTTAATTAGCTCACAATTTACACATTTTAAACTCATGGCTCATAGTTTTGTAACAGATAAAACGCAGATTACCAGCATTTTCTTCTGCAGAAAATCAAATTTGAATACAGAACTTTAATTTATATCTGTATTCATTAATGACCAATCACTGTTTTGGAGCGAATTCTTTCTGAAAAAAAAAATTAGATTTGAATTTGGCTCTTTAAAGATTTTCTTTTGTCGCTCACATCAAATCTTTTGTTGTTGTTGTTGTTGTTGAAGAGTGATTTTTGTTTAACATAGCAAACATGATCAGTATACGGTATGAATTTATGTACAAATATTAAAAACAATTTTTACACATACATGGCCTATTCTCAAACACAAGGAAACTATCTGTTTATTTTCCTTGGATGATTTTGTTTTCTGAAACAAGTTCTTTCATTTGTTTTAACCCTTTCCTAAACAGCAAAATGCTACAGTACTCTAATTGGAGAGTTGTTGCAGACGAAAAAATAAATAGATCTAGTATCAAAAGTAGAAAATGTGCGTGTATTAGCATAGGAAATATTGAGACAAAAGGAGAAAACACATTTTCTTCTATTGCATCTATGTTTTAGCAGTGTTTCACATAAGCAATGTCAAAACCAAGTATGTTTTTTGGAAAGGTTTAATACAATTTCCATGATGATTTATTCATCATCCACTTTTTGTTTTATTTGATATTGAAGAGATGTGACCATATTTTCAGATTCACACAGTTGTTCAAGGTGAACTTTATAAATTCTTTAGATCCTTGTCATATTCTCATACTTTGTCCAATGAAAAACATTGAGAGAAAAGAAGAAAATGCTGGTTATCTGCATTTTCTTCTTATCTCTAAATTCTTTCTGATGTACCCTTGATTAACCCATTACCACACGACATTTTTGACTCCCTACAAGATAATGTCTTTGAAAAACATTGTGAAAAATGAAGGAATTGCTTGTTACAAGCAATTTCTTCATTTCCCTAAATTTCCCACAATTTTTTTTTACCCAGAAAGATCAAAGAATGCGGAATTTTATTCAATTCATAATGTCATCTGCAGCATCTTTGAATTTGGACAAGTCCAAAATTTTGTTGTTTGGTAATGGGTTAAAGATTTAATTAGTCATTGTTCGTAGATGGTTGAGGAATCACATTCTCATATCCTCTCCACTTTCGCCTTCAGTGATTTAAAATTGTTCATCAGCACTCTAACATTGGGGTCGGCTACACTTCCGATAGACTGGAGCTCCACAAGATAACATGATATATAGTCTAAACCCATCGTACTGAACTGTCGTCTGAAATGGAGGGATGAACCTATCACCACACAATGATCTTTTTTGATGCCCCTCAAGACAAAGGCTTTGAAAAACAATATGGTAAATGTGTCAAGCAATTTCTTCTTTTTCCACTATGTTTTCTCCCCAAAAAGACCCCAAAAAATATTCATTAGAATTGTTGCCTGCAATGTCTTTGATTTTGGACCACTTTAAAATTGTGCTGTTTGGTAATTGGTCAGAGTTATATTATGGCAAGTGGTACATCTGTCCATGTGCTCCAATTGACAGGATTTATATACAAGTAACCAAATTACATATCAGCAGCTTGTGCATACTTGGTCTCACACATCTTCATAGTTTCAGAGCAATAACATTGAGTAATGAAGAGATTTGAGAACTTGCAAGTAAAAACTCAATCCTAAAGAATCTTGGTCAAGTTCCCTTAAATCAGAAAATATAAACAACTGTAGCATGTTTCATCAAAAGATTTAAGACGTATTTTTGACTTACCAATGCCTTACAAAACGCTTAAAACAATAATCCAATAACATTGGTCTTTATGAAGGGTCAATACCAACCCATGTCCTAAATGTGTAGTAAGACATTAGTAAGACAAAATACCTCTTAAATCTTTTGATGAAATCAGACCCTGGTTTCTGATAACATCAAAAGAGTAAATGGTCGCTTGTAATGTCCAATTTCAAAGTACTTTTGTCAATATCTTAATTGTCCTCAGTACATCTTTTCATAGACTGACTACTTTCAATGTCATCATGCCAACAAAAGCAACTTGTGAATGTAAAACATAAAAACTCATCTTACCTTTCATATACAGGTATCAATGTGAGGTTATCTACTAGCTTGTTTAACAATGAGTGGATGGCAAACAGTAGGTGTAGTGGTTTGTTCACTGATGCCCAGAATGGGTCCTGAAATAAAAGATTTGCAATATTACATCCCACTTATTATCTAAGTTAATGACATCCATGTCTCATCCAAAAGACAAGACAGAAAGGAGATTAAAGCAGCAACCCCTTTTACAACATCAAATGAGCTATAAATGCACCAAAATCTCACCCTCTATGCGGGTCTGTTCCAAGGTCACCAAGAATGATTATATGCGTAGAAAAATGTGTGTTCCTAAAAAATTTCTCCTTTCAATTTAAATAATATGCGTTACTTTTTCAAATAACAAGAGGGCCTGAATCGCTCCACTGGCTAATTTATTAAAAGAATTATCTAATGATTTCTTGTAAACCTCCGACTGCCATAGACTGTTTTCTGACAAAGTTTGGTCTGAATTGACCCAATGGTTGACTTTAAAAGAATTATTTTGCAATATCTGTAAGTCCGATAAACCCCGCCCTACCACATCCACACTTATGAAGCAATCAAAATGTCAAGAAAAATTTTAGTAAAGGGCCACCTAAGTAACAGTTCTATTAATTTTGGATAAGCCCCTCCCTGCCAAAACAACATTTATTGACCAATCGCAATTCAAGTGTAGCACAACCGAAAGAGCATCTCTGCCATATCTAAATTGGCCAAATGGTTGATTTTTAAAGAATTTTGTGATTTCTTTAAGTCTGATAAGACCCGCCCTGCCATGCCCACATTGATGGACCAATCAAAATTTTACAGACAATTTAGATAAAGGTCAACCCAAGTTACATTTCAGCCAAGTTTGGTCAAGATTGGCCCCTTGGTTGATTTTTATAGAATTATTTTGCAATTTCTCTATGTCTGATAAGCCCCGCCCTGCCACACCCACATTCATGGACCAATCAAAATTTTACCAGACAATTTAGATACAGGTCAACCGAAGTTACATTTCAGCCAAGTTTGGTCACGATAGGCCCCTTGGTTGATTTATAACAAATTATTTTGCGATTCCTTTGAGTCTGATAAGCCGGGCCCTGCCACGCCCACATTTAAGGACCAATCAAAATTTTACAGACAATTTAAATAAAGGTCAACCCAAGGTACATTTCTGCCAAGTTTGGTCAAGATTGGCCCACTGGTTGATTTTTAAAGAATAATGTTGTGATTTCTCTAAGTCTGATAAGCCCCGCCCTGCCACGCCCACATTCATGGGCCAATCAAAATTCTTTTTGCATTTAGGTGAAGCACCACCCAAGGAACATTTCTTCCAAGTTTGAACAATATTGGCCCACTGGTTTGAGAGAAGAAGATTTTTAAAGAAAAGTTTACGCACGCACTCTAAGTCTGATAAGCCGCGCCCTGCCAAGCCCACATTAAATTTATGGACCAATCAAAATTTTACAGACAATATAGATAAAGGTTCACCCAAGGTACATTTCTGCCAAGTTTGGTCAAGATCAGCCCTCTGGTTGATTATTAAAGAACTATTTTGTGATTTCTCTAAGTCTGATAAGCCTCGCCCTGCCACACCCACATTTATGGACCAATCAAAATTCTTTTCGCAATTTAAGTGAAGCACCACCCAAGGAACATTTCTGCCAAGTTTGAACAAAATTAACCCACTAGTTTGAGAGAAGATTTTTAAAGAAAAGTTTACGGACGCAGGGACGCACGCACGACAGACACAACGCCATGAAAATAGCTCGCTGGCCTTCGGCCAGTGGAGCTAAAAACTACTTTAAATAATACATACCCTAGATTTAAACATGCGATCATACAGTTCTAGCAATTTTAAAGCAGGAACACCGATCTCCAACATAAGCTGATGTACCCAAGCAGCTTGTAGATTGTTCTCACATCCGCGCTGTTCTAAATACTTTACTAAGAAAGCTGGAAAGATAAATATTGCCATATTATATAACACAGTATTTCATTGCTTTTCTTCAAAGGCCACAAGGATTTTTGAAGAATTGATTGAATAGTTTTTAACACTTCTTTCAACTGCTATAGTTACATTGAAGCGGCTGGATCACCATTTCATGGATTCCAGTCATTTCTCTCATTAATCCCACAGCATCCCTTCCAACCGTTCACCCACATCCACTTATGATTATACAACAATCCGTTGGAGACGAATGCCATATAGGATATTTGCTGTATGGTATCCAAACCCTGACCACCTAAATGAGTGGTTTTTTTTTAAGTAATTAAAATAACGATTGAATAATAGTATAATGAAATTTACCGGCCAGCAGCCAAACAAGACTTTTGCTGACAAGTGCTAGTGAGTGAAAAGGGGTTTTATTTCTTATCTCTGGGAGGAATCATTCTAGCACCAATCAAAATACAAAAGGAGTTATGCACACCTAGGTATTATAACAATAGTGTGTGGTAAGTTTGACAGTATCGAATGTATATAACATTTGAGTGATCAATTGTTTTTATCTCAAAATACGAGAATTCTTTGGATTACTAAGGTAGTCCACCCCTTATAATATTTACGACATTCCTATTATAATTCCATTGTTAGTGGATCTCATTAGGAGAGGACTACCCTAAGTTACCGTATACATACCAACAGGAAAGTATCTCTCTGTCTTTATATAAGTTTTCCCAATAGCACTGAGTTTGTTGCTGATATTTCTCTCTCGTACTGACGGAGCACTTGATCTGTTGTGTTCAATCTCTGAAATGTGGTCAAAATAAGGTAAAGGCTTTGGAAAACATTGTGGGAAATGAAGATATTGCTTGTGACAGGCAATTTCTTCATTTTCCACAATGTATTCTACCCAAAAATTTCTTTCTCGTACAGACGGAGCACTTGATCTGTTGTGTTCGATCTCTGAAGTGTGGGTGTAAATTAGGTAAAGGCTTTGGAAAACATTGTGGAAAATGAAGAAATTGCATGTGACAAGCAATGTCTTCATTTCCCACAAAGTTATTTACTCAAATGTTAGTAAAATTTTAAAATTTCATCACATTCAACATGTTGTCTGCAACACCTTTGAATTTTGACTAGTAAAACTTTGCCGTCTGATAATGGGTATATAAGTTTTAGCAATAGCACTGAATTTGTTGCTGATGTTTCTCTCGCGTACAGACACAGCATTTGATCTGTTGTGTTCTATCTCTGAAATGTGGGTCAAAATAAGGTAAAGACTTTGAAAAACGTGGAAAATGAAGAAATCGCTTTTTTTTATTTTGTGTGTTGTATTGTACACAAATTATTCCCTCATGAATATCTATCTATTTTGTCATCTCCAGATGCTTTCAAAGTGAGCCACCCTAATTTTTTTGGTTTGAGAAAGGGTTAGATAAAAACTTGATGCGTGGACAAATAGCTCTGCCAGTGTCCTATTACATGATGAAACTCATTCATGTCAATTGAACAACATTGGAAAAGCTTTAAACTTCTTTAAATAGTAACTAAGGCAACATGCATGGTGAAATTTAAAGCTTAATGATAGTATCATGTACCTCCTTCATATAAATAGTTTTTTTAAAAAAAAAAAATTCAAACCCTTAATTTGATATGGTAGAAAAGATTTTACCACAAGGAATAGGCAAGTGAGACATGAAAGCCCCATCATTTATAGTTCTGTCAGAGTGACTCCTCTTCCTGATACCAGCTGAAATTTTTTTCAAAGTAAATAACAGAGATAATGTACCTTTATCAATGATGTTCAGCCACAAGTTTTCCACAAGCGCAAAAAACAACAAGAGTTTTCCGCAGACAACGTAGCTCGCCTATTCCAGAGCTTGTCGCAAAAAAGGAGTCCAAGGTCAAAGGTCAAGGTCACTAGGTCAAAGGTCATTGTCTCAAAGTCAAGGTCATGGTATGAGGTATCCATATGTGAAATATCAAGGCTCTATCTATAATAGAGAATGAGATATAGGCCAGGTTAAAGTTTTTTAAAAGTATGTCAAACTCCAAAGTAAAGGTCACTAGGTCAAAGGTCATGGTCCCAAATGAAAGGTCTTGTCGAGAAGTATCCATGTGTGAAATATCAAGGTTGTATCTCTAATAGTTCCCGAGATATAGGCAGGGGTCTACACTCCCTCCGAAATGCTACTGGTCCATAGGACCAGTAACTAAGAAAATTTAAAAATTAAACGAGACTTACCTTGGTTAAAGTCGATGTTTGATGTTAATTCTATGAGTCATAGACTCACTAGAGGGCTTAAATGAGATTGTGCCGTGCGCATGCGCAAATCAGTCTTTAAAGAATTTTGTCATTTTTACTGTCGATGTATCCAAGCATGAAGGGAGGGCGGGAGGCATTTAAGCCCTCTAGTGAGTCTATGACTCATAGAATTAACATCAAACATCGACTTTAACCAAGGTAAGTCTCGTTTAATTTTTAAATTCTATTTCGTCATATCACTATCGGTCTTAAATGAGATTTTAAAGCAAAAATGATAAAATTATGTCTTACCGAGGAATTTTAATTCAGTACTGCATGATCATATGTTGAGTCATCCTCTACATTCAAGGAGTAGTATTTTTGAAATGTGCCATCTCCTGACCATCCTGCACGCCTCATTATGACGTTTATTGGTACGTTCTGATCTCTGACCTTTGATGTTGATGCACTTCTTACACTATGAGCACCGAATACTTTAACGTCTATGCCTGACCTTGACATTACTGTCTTTACCCAACGCGAAATTGTATCTTTTGATACAGGTCCATGTGGTTTCACAAAACTGATAAAAAGTTTATGATTGCCTGATTTTCTTAATTTTTTAGTTCTAAGTAAATATTCCTTCATAACTGTATAACAACATAACCTCCTATCTGGAGGATAACTTTTCAACTTTAACACTGAACTATCAAAGCATGGTCTGCTCTGTTTCAACAAATCATCAAACTGGAACACGAACTGTGATTTTTCTTTAACGTAATTATGTACAGTCATCAAATGTATTGTCTGGGTACGTGCTGCATGAGTGAGTGCAATAAGCATCACTAACTTTAATGTTAAATCTTTAAATGAAATGTATTTAACCGGCGATAATTTTCGCAAGTAATTCAAAACTAAATCAACGTTCCAAGTTTTAATATATCTAGGCCTGCTTGGCCTTAAATTATACACCCCTTTCATGAATCGAATTACAGTAGGGTGAGATCCTGCTGGGAAATTGTCAATTCTGATGATAGATGATAACGCTCCTCTGGCCGTATTCAATGCACTATAACCTAAACCCAGTTCATATTGCCTTGTTAAAAAATGCACTACGTCATTTATAGTCGGTGAAAACGAATCAGTCTCTTGTTCACGACAGTACTGAAACCACCTTGATAAATACGTTTGATATTGTTTCTTGGTTCCTGTTCTCCAGGAAGACATGAGTATATTTGTTGCTTCTCGAGAAAATCCTCGACTTCTGTAACTTTTCCTGACAGTACGCAGGCAATCAAAACGAGATTTTTCGACAATGGATGTTTCACATCTACCTGAGGAAGACTGAGTATCTTCTTTGTTCTCGGCAATATAACTGGTGCTTCTACCAACATTTTCATTAGGTTTGTAAACCACACTTGAGTGGGCCAAAGGGGGGCTATCACCAAACATCGAGCCCCATCTTGTCTTATCTTCTGCAAGCACCGTCCCATCAAACTGAAAGGTGGGAAAATATATGCAAATGTAAATTTTTTCCAATCAATAGAAAAAGCATCAACATACGAGGAATCTGGATCTGGTTTCCACGAGCAAAAAATATGAACTTTCTTATTTAGCCTAGTTGCAAATAAATCAATGTCCATCGCTCCGAATTTCTGAGTAAGTCTATTGAACACATCTAAATCTAAAGACCATTCAAGTTGATCATTGAATTTTCTGCTTGGCTGATCTGCCATGTTTTCTTTTCCAGCAATATGGGAACAAGATAACCAAATGCTATTTTCAATACACAGTATCCAGATTTCTCTTGCTATGTTATTGCATTTTTCTGACTTTATTCCTCCCATGTTACAAATGTAATTTACAGCTGTCGAGTTATCAGTCAGAATTTTTACGTGTTTACCAAACAATGTACCTATCCAAGCTTTTATAGAAAGCAATATTGCCCTTAGCTCTAAAACATTGATATGGTCCATCTTTTCAATATCTGACCATCTACCGCCTATTTTATCCTTTTCCAAAACACAACCCCATCCAGAAAGTGATGCATCAGTTTGCATCACAATTTCTGGATTTCCATGGTGAATAATTCTGTGTTGTGAATTTATATTTTCTATCCACCACTTCAAATCAGATTTCATGGAATTGTCAATTTCCATAATAGCCTCGAAATTGCCTTTCGATTTAACCAATGCGGCAGCTTTTGTCTTTTCCAAATTTCTGTAATATAATTTGCCGTATTGTACAGCCGAAAATGCCGACACTAGAATACCAATCACTTTTGCCACTTGTCTTATTTTTTCCTGCATCTGCGTTGACAATTTTTTACATTCAAGAATGATTCTTTGTCTTTTTTCCTCTGGTAAAAAGACCTTCATTTGTATTGAATCAATAATATTTCCCAGGAAAACTATTCTAGTAGTTGGTATTAGAACTGATTTTTCTAAATTTACCATAAAACCTACATTTGTCATTAATGATTTTGTATCTTGAATATTTTCTGTACAAGACTGAAAGGAATCAGCACATAACAGACTGTCGTCTATAAAACCAGAGTTAACATGGCCTTGATTTCTTAATTTTGCATACACTGGTTTAAGCAATTTTGTGAAAATACGGGGCATACATGCCAAACCATTGGGACAGGCTGTGTATTCTAGCAATTGATTCTTCCATTGAAACCTGAAATATTTACGTTGCGTTTCTGATAAACCAATAGAGTAATATGCATGGCGTAAATCAACTGATCCCATAAAACAACCTTCAGTAATCAAATCCAAACTCTTTTCAAAAGTATCCATTTTGAAATGGCAATAAGGGATAAATGTATTCAATCTTTTCAAATTTAATATCATTCTGTGTTCGCCATTTTTCTTTGGCCGTACAAAAATTGGCGACATGAATTGACCTTGTTCATATTCAGCAGGTACAACTACACCCATATCCAGCAATTTTTCAATTTCTAAATCAATTATTTTTGTATCTGCCATACTGAATTTTATTTGACCACAATTCTCATTTTGTTCTAAATAGAAATCTTCCATGAACTCAACTTTCAAATTTTCAACAATACCCAAAATCATAGGATCACTAGTTAATTTACGCCATTCATCTAAATGAAATCTTAACCGACCAGCTTGAAAAATATCAGGACTTACCATTGGCGTTATTGTTTTTGTGGAAGTCGACCCACTGGTCCCCTTCTCACATAGTTTTTTGATTGTCCCGATCCATGAGGGCTACTAGAGTAGCCTGATCCATATGGTCTGCCTCTAGATGGCCATCCACGACCCCTTGCTCTACCCTTGAACTGGGGACTACCTCTGCCCCTGAAGCCACTATAAGAGCTCCCTTTTTGCAATCGATTCCCGATTTTATTGCTGTCTTCAATTTCTTTCGCCTGTTTACCAACATCATCACCGAAGAGTTCAGTAGTAAAGGGAACAGCGTGGTTGCACAAGTGTGCATATTCCTCTTTTAGATCCGGTCTTAATAAATCACGTCTAGTCAGATTCATCTGTACATTTGTATGCCCCAAAAGAGCGAGCACTTTGTTACATTGATCTATTATAGGGGAAATGTTCGGGAATTGGCTTTCCATTGATGCCATTTCATTAACTGATTTAACCAAAATCGTACCGGCTTTCACGACCGAAGTCTCTATATTTTGGAGCTTCTTGTCCGTAACCCTAGATCTGTGTGAAACAGCATCCCAAATAAGGCGATTGCACCTAACAACAGACAGTCCCGGACAGTTCACAGGACGAGGATTAACCTCATCTTTCACAAGCTCATCATATCGCTCCTCATCTATACCTTTCCTGAATAACTCGTTAATATTTTCAGCCAGAGCTTCGTCAATCTCACAATCAACATGTTCGATTTTTCTGAATTTTTTAGCTAGTGATTCGAATCTGCTCTCAGACGGTCTTTTAGAAGACATTTCACTCGACGTCGCCGTCGATGTGCTGGCAGTCGACTGTTGGTAAGGCTCTTCCCACTCGCCTTCCTCGTAATCGTCGTAATTTTGCTCGTTATAGTCGTAATTTGCCAAAGTGTTCTCCATGTGGTTGAGCCTAGAGCACAAACCCTCCATTTTGTCGTCTTGTTTGTTTAACGATTGCTGCATTGCCATCAAAACTGAAAGTATTTGGGGGTCAGACTGGCCGACAGCCTGTTCCGGTGTCTTAGAAGGCTTTTTCGCTGCCTGTCCATCCCCTTTTGGGGTTTTTTCCTTTGGTTTGTCGTCTTTCGGCTTCTTGTCCGCCATTATTCAACCACGTGTTTAGAGCCGTTTCTAGCAGCATCCTCCAATATTTGAGTAACCGAATCCGACAGATTCGATTAATATCTCCCGAAAGGAGTAACTCCCGATAGGAGTTCGAAACAACAGAAAAACTGTTGGAAATATCGAAAATTTTATGAATAATCGTCCGAAAATCCTTCTCGCGATTTTTCCGATCTTCACTCCACGCGGCGCTAGCACTAACTGATTTGCGCATGCGCACGGCACAATCTCATTTAAGACCGATAGTGATATGACGAAATAGAATCAACAGGTCCCCCATAAACTTAACAGGTCCACCCCCACACCACCGAAATAAACGAAAATGAATAGTTTCATCATACAATGTGCTTTCTTATAGTTTTGGGGAATGGGTATGTTACTTAGCAAATTTGGGGAAATGCTTTGTTTTCTCAAAAAATGGATTAACAGTTGCATCAGAGTGAGACATGAAATTAGGACCTCTTTTCTTCGTCGATATCCCAAGCTGAAACATTAAAACTATGCATTTATAAGAAAAATGCAGCAAAACACAATTGATGTTGATTCTTCTTTGTCTCAATGTCTTTCAAAGCTTTATCAAATAGATCGGGATCATCCTAATATTAAAATTTAAAACCATGGCTTGTTTTGTAGCAGTTGCCAGCAAAAACATTGTAGGCTACCGCTAATTCTTTCCATGAACTGTCAAAAACCCTTCAGTAAGTCACCCAAGCTCAACATGAATCTTGAAACAAAGAAAATAAAGATCAGCGCAGTTGGCATCCCCCATCAAACAAATATAGCTGAAAGATTAAGGACTGTAAGCATTTTCAAAACCTCATAACTTATTTCATATTTTTGCTGTTGTGGTTTATTAAAGATGGAAATCCGCGAAACAACTGTCTTTATTTATGGTATGCTCTATTTTGTAAGGCAAGTACGACCAGAATAATGTTCTTGTTAAACAGTTCAATTATTTATATTTTCAAAACTATTTTCCCTGCACAATAAATTTTAACTGATTAAATAATACTTATTACTACTCAGGTAACAATATTTTAGGATCATAAATAATGGAATCTGTTTCTTATAAGAATCAGCGTTTTAATATGTTCGATTAATTTTATTTTGGTAATGGAAAGAGTACAATCACGCGCGTATAATGACCTCTCATTTTTGCCGAGATGTGAAAATTTCTACTTTCACATTGCAACTGCCGCTGTATCCTGGTATTTTGGAAAGTTTGTATAGATCTAAAGATCTAGTTTAACATTTTAATGTGAGGACCGCCCATTAATGTTAAGAATGACTATTTATGAACAAAATATTTCGTTATTAGATGCAAAAATCAACTGGTCAGGCGGGTCTGCTGTTCAGATTATCAGCAGGTCCGACCGAAAATTAAGTGGTCTCGGACCGTCGGACTTGAGGGAATCTCGACCCCTGTATAGGCCAGGTTAAAGTTTTTGAAGACGCGACGCCGACACTAGGGCTGTGACATTAGATCCCCGTACTTAAAGTCCCGGCTTGCTAAAAACAACAGAAATACTGTACCTTTATCAATGATGCACTACCAAAATTTTCCGCAAGAGCAAATAACAGAAATACTGCACCTTTATCAATGATATTCTGCCATAAATGTAAATAACAGAAATACTGTACCTTTATCAATGATGTTCTGCCACAAGTTTTCCACAAGTGCACTATCTGTTATATTACCACAGTGACATATGGCTAGCCTACACTCATGTAGGTCAAACTCGTCAGCAAAATCTTCATACAGCTAAAGAGAGTAAAACAAAATCTTGATAAAGCTTGATAAAGTAAAACAAAAATCTTCATAAAGCTTGATATAGTAATGTTACATACAAATACTATTGCTATGGCAGAGTTCTTTTCAGCAAAGCTTTCTCTCAATCCGTATTCAGTTGAATCATTATGAAGCTTCACAGTTTGGGAATGGATTAATTAACCCATTACTGCACAGTGACGCCTTTTGACTCCTTCACAAGAAAAGGCTCGAGAAAACATTGTGGAAAATGAAGAAATTGCTTAGACAAGCAATTTCTTCATTTCCCACAATGCTTTCTATCCCAAAAGACCTTAAAAATTTAATTTCGTTCACTTAAAATTGTTGTCTGCAAAATCTTTGAATTTGGAACAGCCCAAAATTTTGTAGTTTGGTAAAGGGTTAAGAAGGTATACAAATTAGGAAGGGAAGCTTAATTCAGAGTAACAGATAAAAGTAAAGTAAATGAATTCTAAATTTGTTATTTCAAATCCAAGCCCTGTGTTGTGGGCACTTGTGGGAATTGTCGAATCATTGGAACTGTCTCAACGAGACAATTTCAATGAGTACCCAAGATAGAATTTACTTTTACTTTACTTTTAAGGGTTTGACAAACAATGAAAGATATTCTTTTGAATTTTGAAATGCCATTTACCCCTCTTATCTGCAGCTCTGATTTACAATCAACTGAATGATATTTTATGACATACTCAACAGCTTAAGTCATATGGAGACATGCCCTTTGTTTAAAGTCACATTCCAAAGACTGGATGGGCCGGGGACCAAACCTGTGACCCTTTTGTCACAAGTCTAGCTCATTACCACTGCACCAAATATGCCTTTGATTTACAAACAAACTCACCATTGTGATATCAAGAAGATCGGATTCCAATCTAACAATGGCTTCTTTAACACCTGGCCTTCTGGGTTCTTGAGACAGGGCTTGTAGTACACTCTTTTGTAACCTTGCAACCTAAATGAACAAATGTAAAGAAACAATTTAACCCTTTCCCGAACGACAAAATTTTAGGGTGGTCCACTTCAAAAACTGCCACAAGAGACAAAATGGCTGTTGTTAAAGACGTGATCTGTGTAAAATATGGCACAGAAAATATTGAGACAAAAGGAGAAACTGCTGGTTATCAGCAGTTTCTTCTTTTGTCTCAATGTTTTCCCAAGCCTTTTCTATTAGGGACGTCAAAACCAGGTCTTGTTTGGGAAAGGGTTAAGGTAAATAAATCCATTACCAGACAAGAAAATTCTATACTGGTCCAAATTTGAAATTGTTGCAGAAGGTAATTTCAAGTAAAGTTTACATTTTATTGATTTTCTGTGTAGAAAACGTCATGGGAAATGAAGAAATTGCTTGTCTAAAGCAATCTCTTCATTTTTCATAATGCTTTCCAAAGTCTTTCTTTTGTTGGACGTCAAAAGCGTTATTATTTGTGTAAACAATGTAGAGATTGAAAGAAATGACCAGTATTTTTTCCTTGACATTCAACAAATTAAAAATTATAATGTACAAATGTTCTAATTCTATTGACATTTGTTCTGTGGTTTGCAGGTACTTTAAATTTGTACTTGTCTTTAAGTATTGACAATCTCCAAATTATTTTCTGACAAAAGACCAAACATGTGTGACCCGTCATACCAGAAGGGACCTTATGGGAAGTGTGAAAGGTATCGACCTTAGTCAGTCTGAACACTGCACACAGCCTGACAAGGATCGGAACCTTACACCTTCATATAATTTTTTAAGTGTAGAATGTTTCCCCTATCTTGCTATACTGCTGCTATTTAACAACTAGAAAGACCTGAAGGTCTTGAGTCGCTCCACAGGCCTGAATTTCTTTTAATATTAAATCCAAGTTTTGACTAAATTTTTGAATACTTATGGTTCTTACAGCAAAAACAAAGTCAAAAGCAGCAATCATGTGGTCAATGCAAAAAGAAAGTAAATGATTGACTAATATTTTAGGGATGTTAGAGCGATAATAAAATTGAAAACTGTGATTTTGCCAAATTCAAAGACAAATAATTCAGTATGTATATTTAAAATCAAATCGAAAATAAAACACATGCAAGATGTTATGGTCACTATCATTCTGTTCAAATTTTGTCTATATTAGTCAATATTTGTGGCTTCAAGAGTGGAAAAAGTGTCGAAAAACTGAAATTTTGTCAATTTCAAGGGCACATAACTCAGATTGTAACAGTGTGATAATGTTGAAAATTACGCATAAGCAAGACCTTGTTGTCAACAAGATTCTTTCCAAGTATCATCTTGATTGGTTAACATTAGTGGTTGTTAGAGTGAAAACAAAGTCGAAAATGGCAATTTTGTCAAATTCAAGGGCACATAACTCATGATGTAAGATTCCGATCAAGCTGAAAATTACACCCAGGCAGCATATAATGCTTATATATATTCTGTCCGGGTTTTGTTTTGATTGGATAATATTTGTAGATTTTAGAGTAAAAATAGTTAAAACCAGCAAAATAGAGCCAAAATGGCAATTTTTGGCAATTTCAAGGGCACATAACTCATGCTATAAAATTCAGATCAAGCTGAAAATTCTACCAAGGCAAGATCTTATAGTCAGTATTATTCTGTCAAAGTTTTGTCTTGTTTGGTCAATATTTGTAGTTGCTGGAGTGAAAACAAAGTCAAAATACAGCTGAAAATGGCAATTTTGTCAATTTCAAGGGCACATAACTCATGATGTAAAATTCAGATCAAGCTGAAAATTTTACCAAGGCAAGATCTTGTAGTCAGCATGATTCTGTCAAAGTTCTGTCTTGATTATTCAATATTTGTAGATTTTAGAAGAAAACTAGTCAAAACCTGCTATTTTTGACATTCAAGGGCAGATAACTCAGGCTATACTGGTTCAATCCATATTCTTTGAAGGAATCTGAGAGAGGGTCACCCAAGGATCATTCCTGTGAAGTTTGGTTGAAATTCATCCAGTAGTTTCTGAGAAGAAGATTTTTAAAGAAAAAGTTTACGGACGCACGGACGGATGCACGGACGGACGGACGCACGACGGACACACCGCCATGACAATAGCCCGCTGGCCTGATAGGCCAGTGGAGCTAAAAACCTTGTAACTGCAGCCTGTTTTTAAAGTGATGATATGTTCATTGTGTAAATACAAAATCTGGTTGACCTCTACTGAGTCTGGTCCAATTGTCAAAATTTGGTTTAATGGGCTCCTTATAAGGTCCCTTTTAGCATGACAGGGTCACATTTTTCAAATCATATACCTCCATTTTCTCCTCCAGTTCATGTAAGAATTCTCCCTCCTGGGCAGAACTGGATCTGGATGTGGCACTTTTGGCACACATAATTGCACATGATAAAAACACTATACGCTTCTGTAAATCTATGTCAGTCCTGAAAAAAATAGAATATTGATGCCGAATACAAAACTAGGATAACTAGAGATTATAACACAGAAGATGAGGGGCGTAGAGTGATATTGGCCCGCAACCGTGATATCTTCACTTTCTTTTAAACATAAGTCACACTTGAAGTGAAGAAAGATAATATTACGACAGTGCATGATAGTGAAAATATTATTTTGTCCAAAAGGGACATTTTCCTGCCATATCCTAATAATTGTCAGTTACAGCACTTGTTCTATGACTCAATCTGATACACTTCAGTAAGTGTGTAAATTGTCTGTCACAGTACCTTGACTGGAGCACCTAACCATGGACAATGCCCCTTCCTCCTAGGTAATCAATGTGATATATTGAAAGCTAATGTGACAATTATGTGGTAGGATTGCTCCAATCTGAACTGCAGCAATATTCATAAAAGACCTGCCCACTGTCAAATAAAATGTGATATTTGGTTTAACCCATTACTGCACAGTGACACCATTTGACGCCCTGCAAGGCAAATGCTTGGGAAAACATTGAGGGGAATGAAGCAATTGCTTGTGACAAGCAATTTCTTCATTTTTCACAATGTTTTCTAACTCAAAAGGGAAATATATTTGAAATTTATCAATTTGATATTGTTGGCTGCAATATCTTTCAATTTGGACCAGCCTAAAATTTCCCCTTCTGGTAATGGGTTAAAGTTAGACTCTTACCCATGCCTTTCTGCAAGGCGAGACAAAATTCTGGCAGCAGCGGGGTAATTCTCTGTTTTCTCGTAATACTTCCACAAAAGATCAAGGGCACTGATATCACCTGACTGGTAACAGGCTCGTCTTTTCAAGTATGGCTCCAAAAATGGTGACTGAACCTGTCAATAGTAAAAATTGAGATTAGTTGATAATGATAAACTTTGCTAACTTGTGACAAGCAATTGCTTCTTTCCCACAATGTTTTCTACCAAAACATGCCAAAAATATAGTTTCATTTAATAAAAACAGTCATTAACATCATCTTTGAATTTGGACTAGTCTAGAATTTTGCTTATGGGATACACAGTTCTAACGTCCTATACCAACCCTGTTCAGATATCTGGCCTTTTACAGTAAAGCCTTTGTCGTTTGTTTGCATGTATACCTATGAACTAACTTTTCACAAAGATCAATCCAAAATTAGCACAACTTAAATTGATATGAATTACAATGAAAGAAAACTGACTAACAGAAAACTTTTCGAATTAGCAAACACAATCTATAGTACTCTACGAGAGCACTAACAACAGAACAAGAGTAATACTCACTGTGAGCAACTTTTCAGTTAGGTTCATACTAAACATCCAGTCATACAGGGATACATGGAATAGTTCATCATCAGACTTGAGAGCAAGTCCAAATACTTCTTCTTTCTGAAAACATCCACAGAAAAGGATTAGTATTATCATCAATACAACATCTCTGCAGTGCACATGACTATATTTGAACTTTTGCGATATTGCAGGCTTAGCAATTGGCAGATTTACATATGTTACATATTAATATTTCTTTTGAAATGATAAAGTTGTGGTTAACCAATTCCAACGTATTGACACCTTTTTACGCCCCACTAGATACAGGCTTTAGAAAATACTGTTGGAAATGAAGAAATTGCTTTCACCAAAAATTTTTTGATAGTAGGAACTTTCAAAATGGACTTGATTTTTTGTCACTTGGGAAAAGTTTAATTATTGATAATCTCTATACATACATAATGTTCTGCATCTTCAGCTGACATTCTGCTCGAGTCCGGGGCTGGAGGGGGTCCAGGGGATTTAGGGATAGCAGAAGCCCCCTGTGGTACGCTAGCTGTCATCAGATATCCCAATGTCTCTGTGATGCACTTGTAACAGTCCTTTCTGGGGAGAGAAATAGAAAGATTACTTCAGAATTTCAACAATAGTTGTCCGTGGACAATGTAGCTTGCTGAAATAGAAGCTTTTCACAATGTCAATATGTCAAATGCCCACTGTGGTACACTTGGATATAATCAGATAACCTTGTGTCTCTGTCATGCATTTGTAACAGTCCTTTCTGTGAACAGAAATATAGAAGACTCCTTCAACATTTCAAAAAGGCATTTTCAAATAAAAAATTCTACTCTAACTAAAATTATAATCCACCAGGTATTGTCAGTATATAAATTGTCTCAACCTAATTGTGGTAACCCTATTCCATAATTACCAGCTTTTCCTCTTTTGCTACAAAAGTTTCCGAGCTATTTAACACCAAAATCCAATACTTCAGCAATATTCACCCACTAACAGCTTTTGAAATTGGATTGGGGGTTCATGGGGGGCGGGGGTCATCAGTATTGTAAAATGGCAAGATTCCGTAGGTGTATTTTTGATATTGTCTTCCTTTTAACCCTTTCACTGCCAAATATTGACCTTTGACGCGTCTCTCACCGCTGAATTAATTCGAAGAAATTTCCAAGAACCGATACCCTGTACACAAAAACATGCATAACTTTTGACTCAGTTGATGGATTCCTTTCAAATTTTCAAGACATACAGACAAATGAAGCATCTATATGTGACCAAAATTTCAAAGTTATTCATGAAATGACTATATTTTTTCTTTTTAATCTAACTCACAAATTCTTACAATCTAGTAGAACAATGGAAAAAAAATTGGTGAGCAAACCTCAACTAAATGTTTTCGTTGAAAGTATAATAATTTGATGGAACAGATTGTTGAATTGTCAACTAAAGATAATTTCAAACTATACCGAAGCCTTTTCCAGCATTTTTGGTGTCATTCATAGTGATATTTACAGCTTGTAGGCATAAATAGCAAGTGTACGATCTAATGGCAGCCATATTGTTGTCTTTTGTCTTCGAAAATTCCCCATAAAAATACCAAAAGCTTACCGATTGCAACACAAAATCTTCTGTTTCACCTGTCAAACGCTAGTACTTTGATTACTAAAACGGTGCTATAAGAAAAAGAATGTGTGAAAACCACTTAGCTGTAAAAAATATTCACATATTTCGCCCCCATAAATTTGTCGACTGAAGTCGCCTATGGCAGGGAACGGTAAAGCGACAAAAATCGCCTATGGCAGTGAAAGAGTTAATAGTGTTGTAAAATAATATGTATACTATTGAGAGAAAAGAAGAAATCCCCTACCTCTGCATGAGTTCTTGTACTCCTTGCATGTCTTCAGGAGGCTCATCGTTGTTGTAGAAGTGGAGGGCAAGTCTTTGTGGATCTCTTTTTTTGGCGATGGTTAGACAAAGATCAACTATCCCTTCATAGAAATGTACAGAGGCAAACTGGTTACAAATCTCTGATAACTGTAGTGGGTGTGATACTGTTCTGTATAACTGGAAAAAATACAACAAAAACTCTCGGATTTAGTCAGTGCTAGCCCAGGCCAATGCCCTATGAAGTTCAAATGTCTCCATTGAATTTCTGTAGGCAAAATCTCAAGAAGAAATTTCTTTCAGTAATTTCTCATTTTTTTTCAACCATGGGTTACAATATTACTTTAATATCCCTACCAAGTCTCCAGCTGCTCACCCACATACATTTTAGATTATTCAACCAATGGTGGGAGACAAATGTGACCCGTCACGCTAAAAGGGACCTTATCGGGTGTGTGAAAAATATCGACCTTAGTCAGTCTGTGCAGTCCGCGCAGCCAGACTAGGGCCG
>CAVMGG010000804.1:0-19044 GCA_963680895.1 Fragum sueziense
AGGTTTTGCAATAGTACCGACGATATATTGACAGTCTGTGGTAGTCGGTCAAAGAGAAAATACCGATGTTTTATCTCATACAATTTGTATTTTACCCACCACTGTGATGGAGTAAATAATAGCCTACTTACGCCCTTTAAAAAGAATTTTTCTTTATTCGCGTACATTGAGAAAATGTTGTTCTCTGAATTACAAGAGCTTATTGTAATGTTCTGTCATTATCTTTTATCAACAATAGCTTCGAATGCTGATGTAATGGAAAAAAGATGTCACAAAAAGCGTTGTAATCTCTCCTGGCTTGTTGTAGCCTGTTATAATGACGTATCTTTTTATAAGTGAAGCAATTTCTCAAAAACTTGGTATCAAGAATATACACAACGACATATCTTTTTAGAATTGATTTGCTGGAATATGGTTCTTTTTTAACGACCGATGCATGTAAACAGTGGATGGTCACATTTCTTTTAAAATCAAAGTACTGAAAGTATTGTTGGGAAGCAAATTTGTTAATAATGTAGGCCTGTCCAGAAGTAGAGTACTTTGATTAGGTACTTTGATTATCCATTTGAATACCTTTAATACTTTGATTCGTAGAGTACTTTGATTAGGTACTTTGATTATCCATTAAATACCTTGAATACTTTGATTCGTAGAGTACTTTGATTAGGTACTTTGATTATCCATTTGAATACCTTGAATACTTTGATTCCATGCATCTATTTATAGCTTTGAATTTTCATAGTTAAGCAAACTTGACTGATCCATTTACAAGGAAGGCCATTGGACTGATCTTTGAACCATAATAAAGAAAATTACTACGCCGGTCTTTTCTTCTCTTAGAGACATGATTAATTGAGTGTTTCATTTTCAGTCACACAATTCAATATCTACACATAACTTCAGACTTACATATTGAATATTTGAATGACTGTTACCTCATCAAACTTTGCTTTTGATGGAACTATTTATAGTGAGGAGGACCGAGGGATGTTGTGTGGTATGCAGAGAATGGTAAAGTGCAGAGAAAGGCGGTTGTAAAGAGATGCAAATTTTGCAAAATTTGCTTCCCAAAAAACTTGCCGGGTGTGGCAAAAATCCGAGATATTAGTGTAAAAGGCTCTATGAAAATTGTTTTGCTAAGGCGAACTCATTTTACCTCGACCATAAAACATTATGCTAGAGTGAAAAGATGTTTGTCAAAATATATTTTCATAAATCGAAAAGGGAATCACATGACACTACCACGACAACAGTTTCATAAACATGATATAAAGCCTAGAAGGCTGGAAACGTAAAAGGTTTGCTATATATTGATTTATTTATTTTATTGGGGTTTTACGCCGTTTTCAACTTCTATGGTAATATCGCGGCGGCTGGAGCACCTAACCGTGGGTTCCTTGTATTTTTCGCACCAGTACAACCACAATATCGAAACCGAGCCTCCAGCTGTTCTCTCACATAGTTGATTCACACCAATTGGTGAGAGACAAATGGATACTGGCCGAGCCGGGGTTCGAACTCGAGACCCATAGATTGACAGACTCCGGCGTAACCGAATGAGCTATCCGGGCTCGGCCACTATATATTGAACATTGATCTTTTGAAAAGCATCTAGTAAAATGTTATTGAGGATCATGGTCAAATTTTGCTTGCATATAGGTTTTTTATCAAGTGTTGTTTAACCCATTACCAAACCGCTAAATTTTGAGGTGGTCCAAATTAAAAGCTGTGACAGACAACAAAAATGGATGCTTGTCAAAACATGATTTAGGTACTATAGCATTGAAAATATTGAGACAAAAGGAGAAACTGCTGGTTTTCGGCAGTTTCTTCTTTTGACTCATTATTTTCCCAATCCTATTTTCTTACGGGCGTCAAAACCAGGTCTTGTTTGGGAAAGGGTTAAATGATTCACCAAATTCAGCAATTCCTTTTGATTTTGCCTTTAACCGGTTTTTTTTAACTAAGGTAGTCTACCTTTATCAGATTCAGGCGACGGCGTAAACATTCGTTACGCATCTCAAAATTTTCGGGTGACGTCGTAAACATTCGGTGGTGGAACGTAATTCCGAATAATTCCGACGTCGGTTTAATCTCATTATGGGTTGTCTACCTTAAGACCATTTTTTTCATTACATGTAACATTAAAGATGAAATATCAGACAGTACTTACAGTAAATGGATCCTCTATTTCGTCTACAAGGCATTTTATTGCATGTTCTTTAAGAGCCTCTGACTTGCCCAAGTTCAAAATGGCGGAAAATGGCGCAAAAATCCATAGTTGCTCTAGATCTAAATCTTGATAACAGACTTCGTTTGGAATTGTTCCTCGTTTGCTATTGCACAAGTAACAATACATATTCTGATATATATCGTAGGTCTTTACAATGTTTCCTGGCATTAAACGTTCGTCTTTAAACACCATGTTGTATTTACTGCATGCACGCTCAAGATCTTCATCGTAAAAGTCCCAGTCCTTTGTAACGTTACAGGTACTTATTGCTCCAGGATAACACCTGAATGGTTTATACATATTTTCTGTATTGTTCGGAGGTCGGGACACGAAGCTACAATGTTCTAGAGCATAGTCTGTTCTCTGTTCAAGACTCAGTAGCGCTTCATCAAACGAACAAAACACGAGGAGGTCCCATATCTCATAGTTCTGAATGCCGTTACACTGTGCACATTTTGCATTCTTGTAAATCGTTGATTTGTTTTTGTCAGAAACCAAGATATGATCTTCCAGAGAACTCGGTTGCATACACCCGTTTATAATATCCTCTTTTGCATCCTCCAAACATGTATCCACTATGAAGTATGTCATGTATTTGATATCGGAGAAAATGTTGCGCGGGATATCAAAATACTCGAACTGGTACTTGCATGTGAAGTCGGTGTTGCTGTTACGTATTTCGGCATCAGGACAACATCGGTTGGTCAGATGGCAGTCGTCAGAACAGGAGCATTCTTCACAGCACGAGTAATATCCGTTTGGGGCGGAATTATTCTCCGATCGGCAGAAACTCGTGTGCGGACAAATCTCATATGCAGTTTGTGCTAAATCCCTAGCATTGTCCAATTGAATAGAGTAAACATATTTCGCTATACAGATAAACAGCACAGATAATAGATATATTCTTAGCTGGTACATTGTTGCTCAAAGACCTAGAAACGAATGAATCCGTGGTCAATATGGCATCGATATCTAATATTCAAGTGTTAATTAAATACAGCGCATGTATATTTGTAATGGTATCCAATGATAATTAGTTAATATGTTTGATATTAATAATAAAAACTCGTAACTACAGCCTTTGGCAGGCTATAGGTACTAGTTTATTTTAGGAAAGCTTCAATCAACACCACATACTGTACCATTGTTGTGACAATAAGCAACTCATCGTATAACCCTTTCCTAGACAAAACCAGGTTTTGACGTCCCTCATTGAAAAAAAAAAAAAAAAAAACAAAAAAAAAAAAAAAAACACAAAAAAAAACAGGATCATTGAGGCAAAAGGGGTAATTGCCAACACTCTCTCCTTTTACCTCATTATTCATATAATTCTGACAAAATTCTTATCTTATCAATATCCATTTTATCGTCTGTAATAGCTTTCAAAACAGACGAGTCTAGTTTCATATCGTTAGGGAAAGAGTTAATGTAACGCTATCGTTATCACACGTTATTGAATAATGCAGCCACTGTCCACACTTCTTTCGTATTGAAATCGCAAATAAACACTGTGAAAAAATAAACAATTGTAGTCACTAACAGCAATATCAACGTAGTTTTTAGAATGAAAGTCTTAATTTTTATGCACCCTATCCTGATGGTACTTTATAGGTACATGTACTAGTTATTTCGGGTATCAGAACAAGGTTTGGGCGAACAAGAGTTTGAATAGTGGTGCTTGGCGTCGCATTATCTATGGTACATGTAATAATAATAATAATAATAATAATAATAATAATAATAATAATAATAATAATAATAATAATAATAATAATAATAATAATAATAATAATAATAATAATAGTCGCTTTTACAAATGTTTATTTGATTTTCTTTCTTATTGTCTTCTTTTTTTCCTGAATTTGTGCACGAAACTTAAATGACAAGGCTTCAGAGAGGGGTTCTTTTGAACACATAGACCCACCTGGATCCGCCACCGCAAATTAATCGTCAACAGGAAGCAGCTTTCCAAAACAGTTGGTAAAATTAGTTTTGGAAAGGCCTTAGTTAAAGCGTTGGAAAGAATTGGTACAACAGAAAAAATGTAGAAAGTGTGCATTTTCTCATTTCCTTCCAATGCTTTCCATGATATAATCAATAATTCATACACAGTAAGTCATGTTAATATTGTCTTCTGTAACTCTTTATTATAACTGGTCTACAAATCATCGGTGATATAGGAAAACCTCGTAACTACAGCTTTAACAAAACGAGGTTTTGAAATAGCACAGATGAGATGTGTTCTTTGTAGAAAATGTGATTGTCAGCATTATTTTTTCGTCTTATGTCTCAATGTTAAAATTGATTGAATAATCTATATTAATGGATGCAAGGAAGAATACATTTTCTTTCACTTTGACACAGAAAAGTGATTGTTCAATTGCTTTGATCATAGACGAACATTCACTGGATAGAATAACAGTTGTTGAATAACGAGAAATTGAACGCGAAACCACGTCTTAATTAAACAATCCAATTTTGATGTTTACTCAACTGGGTATTGTGTGCATTTTGCTAAACGCTTGGTAGTTATTTTTCATTTCCAGAAATTCATAGAAATAACCCATTCTAGTTAAACCTTTTTGCCAAGCAGTGCCTTGATTCAACGTCCAATGTGACTGTGAAAACATTGGGAGAAAAGAAAACAAATGGTGATAACCAGGCCCGTAGGAAGCAATATCATATTGGGTGGACTGAAGCCCCTGTGTCTGAATATTGGAAGGGGGGGGGCTAAATTGGATTTTCCCTAAATTTTCAGTGTAAAATAATGAAAATTCGACATTTTTGACCAACTTTGGGGGGGGGGAGCTAAGCCCTCCTTACCCTCCTGGTCCTACGGGCCTGATAACTAAACTTTTTCCTTCTTTATTCATGTGCCAGGACTAATAAGGATACAGCAATTACTGTGCGAACAGAGTTTATCGCTCTTTCGGATCGTTTTCACAACTATCATGGTGAATAATCACGTGACTCAGTATTTCAGATAATCCTAAATTATTTTGTTAATATTTGACCAATTTGAATTCGGTTTGAAGCAGAAAAGATAAAACAAGTGCTAGGAATTGACGATCAACGAAAACTTTTTATCGTGTGACTTTAAAAAATCAACTAATACCATCTAATGCATGACCTCTGCCCATATTCTCTGCTTCAAACTGAAATCGGTTTCGTATTAACAAAACTATTGAAGATTTTCAGAAACTGATTATCCACCGTGACTATGGTCAGAACAGCGATCTGGTCATATTCAGTTTAACCCATTACCAGACGGCAAAATTGTAAACTGACCCAAATTGAAAGAAGTTGCAGACGACAATTTCAAGTGAATGAAATTCAACATTTTGGGATGTTTATTGGTAGAAAACATTTTGGAAAATGAAGAAATTGCTTGTCACAAGCAATTTCTTCATTTTCCACAATGATTTCCCAAGCATTTATCTAATCAGTAATGGAGTGTCACAGACGTTAAACAGTACATCCGACCTAAGGACAAAACATACATTTACATACATTATATAGTCACGTTGTAGAAAATGTGAGATTTTAAATAGTTGATGTTGCTAATGGTGATGGCGATGACAATAATATTGTTGTTGTTGTTGGTGGTGTGGTTGGCATTAATTAGTACGTATCGTCATTGATAAAAGACCAATTACACTGCACTCGCGGTAGATACATGGTTCCCAAAAGGAGGTCGCGGCCATAGCGCATTTTGTTCCAGCCTCGATCCCATGGCCGCGGCAAATATCTTTTCTGATAATATTTTCACCCACCAATGGTTTGAGAATCGTTAACATATGTGTTTACTTTCGGAGCCTCTGGCAGTCACAAGCACTTTGGCTTTTAACTCTCTAGTGTATCCGTTTATATCATATACCTGTGTGAAGAGGAGCAACGTGGGGAAACTCTTTTGTCGTGGTATTGTCGGGATTTTAACCCCCGTTTCAGAAGCCCTTGTCCTACCACTAGATAACGGCGCTCCATGCATGGAGTACACATACCATAGGGTTTGAAATCCAAATAACTATTTCAGAATGGCTTAACCCACTCTAATACGTTGCTCTGTCCTTCTGGACGTGCTCCGGTAGTGTTTAGACTGATTATAACGTCGCTTTTCATCGGAAACCTCGTAACTTCAGCTTGTTTTAAGCTGCAGTTACTATGTTTTCGTTGAAGAGAAGAAATTTCTAGATGACATGGCCTTTACTACATAAGTTGCTTTGAAATTTATTTCATTTCAATGAATGTATGGCTCGAGATAAATGATCTGGGTCTGGCAGAGCACCCTTAGCTAATAGCTAGGGATGTTCACCCAGGTCATTTATTATGAGCTACAATCGTTAATGATACAGTAAACCCTAATTTGCCATTGGCTTCGTTTTTATCTTTTCGTCTGTATAGAAAACATTACGAAAAACTTACATTACAATAAAAACATGCGCCTTAAGTATTTTTTTTATATAAGACCTTTCATCACTTTCATAAAACTTAACACTAATTAACAAGCAAAAAAAAAAAAAAAAAAAAAAAAAAAGAAGAAAAGGAAGGAAATGGTATATTTTGTGGATGTCTTTGACTGGTACACATCTACGTTGTGGTGACAGTTTTCAATATGTACGTGTGCAGACTTAACGATCGGTAGGCTCTGGGCTGTCTCTGGTATAAAAGATTCATCTTGATATGTTCATTGGTCAGCTAGTTAAGCACGAGCACTTTTTGTTCGTGCCATGGAGAAGGAAAAAGAGAAACTTATGATTTTAAAGTTTGCATCCAAATCGATATTAAAGTTACTAGTAATGTAAATGTCTAATTTCAACTATCTTGCTTGTTTCCTGTCATTTGCTGTTCGAGTTAGCCTGACCACCACTCCATGCAAATCTTAAATCAGTGGTACACCAACATGACATCATTTAGTATTAACATTTTGAGATTCATACAACATCTGACTGAGAGACACTAGTAAATTTAAAGTGAGTGTAATTGTCTAATTTCAACTATCTTGCTTGTTTCCTGTCATACGTTGTTCGAGTTAGCCTGACCACCGCTCCATGCAAACCTGAAATCATTGGTACAACAATATGACATTCATTAGTATTAAGATGTCAGCATCTGCTTTACGACAATTCAAATGATCTTAATGTACGTATGAGATGAACGAATTCATCAAATATGCAATTAAAAAAAAATTGAGACAGGATCTGGAAAAACATCCCTTATGGCATTTGAGACAGCCAAGTTTCAAGATCAGGCTGTGACAAGATGGAGTCTAGCCAGCATCCATATTACTATCGAATGCTAAGTACAGACTACGAGGAAACAATTAGAGAACAACATGGCTCCTGGTCAGACTGCGTGTATACGCAGTCTGATCTGGAACCATGTTGTTCTCAAATGCCTTAAGGGACCTTTTTTCCAGATCCTGGCTCATTTTATTTGATATCACTCCATACCGCCTCCGTTTATACCAACCATTTACTAGTCTGATGTGACATTCTTAGTGTGACCAAATTAGTTTTACTTCGCACACAAAGAAATATTTTTCGTAAATTTCGAATCATTCACAATCCATAATTTTCCTTTGAAAAGTGCGATACAATTCAAGAATAGGGGACAAAATATGAATTCCTATTTAGCGACGGACAATGCACTTAATGTATCGGATATTTCCAAATATAACACATTGACGGCAACGTAAAAAGCCGACTCAATTATGTATACACATACCCGTTTGTGTTTCCACTATCGCCACCATTATTAGCGGCATCAGCTGTATTTGTGTCACTAGCACCAGCGTTGGCTCTGAAACAAATCAATAAAGGCCGACATTTAGAAAAGGTTCCATAATAACATTTGAAGCTAAAAGCTAAGTACCGTTTCCTCCATCATATTTACCCAGATTCATATGACCCACATGTCCCACTCTTGATCCAAGAGGGGAGGGGGTCCGGAACCCCCTGGCATTGGCCGAAAACTGAATTTTGACTATATAAAGTTAGTGTAACGTTACATATTTACTACATTTTTAGCCATAATTTGGGCTCGGACCCCCTGGAAAAAATCTGGGGCTTGGACCCCCCCCCCCCTTTCCCTGGAAAAAAATCCCGGATTCGCCCTTGACCCATTAGGTTGTTTAAGCGACTGCGTAATATTTTTTTTAAAACAAGAGCTTTGTTTTCGGTGTTTCTTGTTATATTCCCATATATTAACGTTTTTACTCAAGTATGTCATACATTAACATTATCTACTGAACATTATCCAAAATGTTGCATCGTGTGATTCCGAGCCAAGAATATTGTTGATGTGATTCCCCACCCTACCCCCTAAAAATAAATGTACAGTTAAATCTCGAGCGTCACATAATGAGACTTACAAAAACAATTTTGAAAGATGATAAGATTCCACTTACTCTCTCTTCATAATGGACCGGAAAAAACTATTCGTGTTTCGTCGGTCACGCTGTTCTTGGATTAGGGCCTCTTGGAGATTCCATGCTCTCTTCAGCCGGTTCCCCAGAAGTCTTTCTGACGCCAACTTGACGTCATCTTTGGTATTGGTGGTCAGAGCTATTAAAATGATAAATAGTCGATGCTATTGCAAAACCTCGTAACTCCAGCTTTAATCAGGTAGATGTTGCATTTATGAGATAGGTATACATTATCTTATCATAAACGTCCGTTACGTTGTCCAAAGACGTAGCTACAACTTGTTCTTGAAAACGCGAGCCAATGCGTTTACGGACGTAAGCGGCGTAATGCCACTTTAACCATGTCCCAAACGGAAAATTTCTATGGTGCTCTAAATTGATAGTATCTAGAAAATTAATGACAAAATAGATATTCCATAACTAAAGACTCGTCTAAATACCATAGAAAAAAATCCGAACAAACTATATTTACGTAACTTCTCAAGCTTGCTATTTAGGATAATAACAGTTAAATCTAAGCCAGGTCATTTGAATCACATTATAATTAAAATGTCCATTGAAGATGCCGATTGGCTAATGTAAAAATGTTCCATGAAAAAGAAACAGTAACCTAAAAATGTCATCCTTAGCAACAGAAATTGATGATGGTATCCCTCGTCAATTTCTGTTGCCACAGATGGTGCATGGAAACTATCTTTCGTTCATTTCCGCTGTCACTGATGATGCCAAAAGATTCATGAAGTGACTGGTACTAGTATTTTTAAAATTATTAAGGTATATGTGTTCGTTAAACGTGTTAATTACATTCTATGATACCTGTTACTTGTAGAACAAGTCCAACTACCAAAATTGAAGCAAGTGCCAACCTTTTGTCCATCATTTTCTACTGAAATGATAATGACGATAATAACAGTAATGATTAAAAAGTTACTTCGGTAATAATAACTATGATATTAACAATTGATTCTTTTAGTTGAGTACAAATAAAAGTTATCAAAGGCAGACAGTTTCTTGACGCGTATAGCACGGTTAATATTTAGTGATAAAATGATGGTGGATTTCAGGATTCTCTCATTTTCTACTAATGTGTTCCAAGCACATTCTGATAAGACACGTAAAAAACCAGGCCGTATTGGAAATGGATACACTTCCATTCGTATCCCAATCGAAAGTCAGTTGAAAAAACAACACCTTCGTCATAAAAAAAATCATTTAGACGTCAGTAAGGACCTCTATGGATAAGGCGAGAAATCTCCCTAAAAGGCTCAAATGGAAAAGTCAATTTTCAAAACATGCAAATTGATAACTATTTCGATCTGTATCGTTAGATGTATACCTAAATCATATTAAACCTGATTTGGTACAATCAAAACGATTCGACATGTACAGATAACTCTTGGTTTCTGTACCTACCCCCAAGATTACATTTTCATACCCCACCGGTAATCATTTAAACAGAATAAAATTTTCTATGATTTTATTAGCAACAACTTTTCTGTAAATAAAAGGACAATTGGAGTTGAAATCACAAACAAGTTTTCATATTGCCCTTAATACGCACGCGCATCATTGAAATGAGTTTAAAGGCGAAATCTTCCCGCTAAAAATATGGCAATTGAGCTGGGTCAAGGGGGAGGGGGAACGATGTTCCGTTCGCCAGCCAAGTGAAGGTAGTTATTCCTCTGGTTTTGGTGGAAAAGTGCACTTTTAAAATTGTTTAATGATGTGCATGCGCAATTCGGACAAAAAAAAGCTCTCATATGATGTCAACACCATTTATCTTTGTATCTGTAGAAAATAAATTGGAAATACAACAAAAATAAACTTCATTTTACTTCTATGAATACTGGTAGTGTAAGAAAATGAAACCATGGTGGATACAAAAATCAAGAGTTATCTGCACCTATAGAACATTTTAAAATAGGTATTCATTCCATTTACTAGTATTTATCAACCTAGCCATAATGCTTCATTTTGTTTCTCAATTTGTAAGTTTTGAAAATTGACCCATCGAGTTGAGCCTTTTAGGGAGATTACTCGCCTTATCCATAGAGGTCCTTTTAAGATTCACATGTATCACTTACAAGATTTTCAAGAAAGATTTTTCTTGTCATAACGTTCCATGCTTTCATATCATTTATTATAATTTATGTTCTCAATTGATATTGAAAGTTTAAAACACGAACAAAAGTATAGCAGTTGCATAAAATTATTCGCGTATATCGTATATCTAATGTTTACTTAAGAAAAATAAAATAAAATAAAATCGCAGAATCAAATACCTTCAATTTAAAGTCCGTTTAGTTCGTGTTTCTTTCGAGAGATAATTCGTTTATTTGAAACGTTGCCTTTGCGCCAAATGAAAAAAAATAGTTATCATCTTCGGGCTAAAATGAATATATTAAAACAATTATACAATTGATTTTTAGCTCCACTGGCCGAAGGCCAGCGAGCTATTGTCATGGCGGTGTGTCCGTCGTGCGTGCGTCCGTGCGTCCGTGCGTCCGTTAACTTTTTCTTTAAAAATCTTCTCCTCTCAAACCAGTGGGCCAATTTTGACCAAACTTTGCAGGAATGTTCCTTGGGTGACCCTTTACTTAAATTGTTCAAAGAATTTTGATTGGTCCATAAATGTGGGCGTGGCAGGGCGGGGCTTATCAGACTTAGAGAAATCACAAAATAATTCTTTAAAAATCAACCATTTGGCCAACTTTGACCAAACTTGGCAGAAATGTACCTTGGGTGACTCTTTACTTAACTTGTCAGTGAAATTTTGATTGGCCTATAAATGTGGGCGTGGCAGGGCGGAGCTTATCAAATTTTGAGAAATCACAAAATAATTCTTTGAAAATCTTCTCCTCTCAAACCAGTTGGTCAATTTTGACCAAACTTTGACGGAATGTTCCTTAGGTGACCCTATACTAAAATTGTTTAAAGAACTTTGATTGGTCCATAAATGTGGGCGTGGCAGGGCGGGGCTTATCAGACTTAGAGAAATCACAAAATAATTCTTTAAAAATCAACCATTCGGCCAATTTTGACCAAACTTGGCAGAAATGTACATCGGGTGACCCTTTACTTAGATTGTTCAAAGAATTTTGATTGGTCCATAAATGTGGGCGTGGCAGGGAGGGGCTTATCAGACTTAGAGAAATCACAAAATAATTCTTTAAAAATCAACCATTTGGCCAACTTTGACCAAACTTGGCAGAAATGTACCTTGGGTGACTCTTTACTTAACTTGTCAGCGAAATTTTGATTGGTCTATAAATGTGGGTGTGGCAGGGCGGGGCTTATCAAATTTCGAGAAATCACAAAATAATTCTTTGAAAATCTTCTCCTCTCAAACCAGTTGGTCAATTTTGACCAAACTTTGAAGGAATGTTCCTTAGGTGACCCTATACTTAAATTGTTTAAAGAACTTTGATTGCTCCATAAATGTGGGCGTGGCCAGGCTGGGCTTATCAGACTTAGAGAAATCACAAAATAATTCTTTAAAAATCTACCATTCGGCCAATTTTGACCAAAATTGGCAGAAATGTACATCGGGTGAGTCTTTACTTAACTTGTTCGTGAAATTTTTATTAGTCCATAAATTTGAGTGTGGCAGGGCCGGGCTTATCTGACTTAGAAAAATCACAAAATAATTGTTAAATTCTTTAAAAATCAACGATTGGGCCAATTTCAATTAAACTTGGTAGAAATGCACCTTAAGTGACCCTATACTTAACTTGTTCATGAAATTTTGATTGGTCCATAAATGTGGGCATTGCAGGGCGTGGCTTATCAGAATGGGAGAAATCACGAGAAATTCTTAAAATCAACCATACTTTGTTACTTTCGACCATACTTTGTTATTCAATAATACTTTGTTAGTAAAATTTTAATTGGTCTATAAATTTGGGTGCGGCAGGGTAGGGCTTATCAGAATATGACAAACCATGAAAAAGTTCTTTAATTAAACATAAATCTTTATTAGGTCAAATCTTAGAAAAACCTTGTATGCCCTTCAGAGGTCATATTTTCTGCCCAGTCAATCTGAAAAGAGGTCAGAGTGATTGTTTTGATGAAATCATTGAAGGATTGAAATTGGGTCACTGGGGTTGAAAACTAGGTCAAGCGGTCAAATGTTAGAAAAAAACTGTTTTTTGTCCAAAAATGGGTGCATGGCAGGATGGGGCTTATCAGAAATCATTAGAAAATTTTTCATTGATTGCCGCTTCTGTAATCACTGGACATATTATGAGTGTACTTTGCCAGAATGTTCCTTAGGTGACTTTTTGCAATTTTTTTATTTTTACTTTGAATTTTCAAAACATCTCCAAGACCATTTTTTATTTGAGACACCCTTCTTAGAACTTTTGTGTTGAATTTTAGTCACATGAAAATCAATTCAACGTTCATTAACCCTTTCCCTAACAAGACCATGTTTTCATGTCTCTGAAGGAATTTAGTGTCAGAAAACTTTGAAAGAAAAAACAAAATGCTGATTATTAGCACTTGCTCCTTTTCCTTCAGTATTTTCTGTTCTGTAATGTTCACAAATTCCATATAGTTTTGTAACCCAATTCATCACCTGCAGTAGCTGTCAAATCTTGACAGTCTGAATTTTTATCGTTTGAGAAAAGAGAAAATGCACTAAACAGTGGATTCTTTTTAACTGCAATGTCTATTTGTCAAGATAATTATTGCAATTAACAGAAAAAAGCTAAAAAGGGAGTATATTGTTCTCAAAATTTTAAGTTTTTGCAGACAGGAAATTGCTAATTTGCAATGAATGTCTTATAACAGGATTATATAATTATTAAGAGTCCACTGTTTAACCCATTACCACACAGTGACGCCTTTCAACACCCTGCAAGATAAAGGCTTTTGAAAACATTGTGGAAAATGAAGAAATTGCTTGTGATAAGCAATTTTTTTCATTTTCCACAATATTTTCTGAACAAAAAAACACCAAAAAATTTAAAATTCCATGCACTTGATATTGCGGTCTGCAACACCTTTCAAATTGGAAGAGTTTGGAAAATGGTTAAGTTTGATGCCAAAATGTGATATACTCTTTTTCTCATTTCAGACCCTCTTGACCCGTGACAAGTGTTTGTGTTAATGAAGAAAAAAAAACAACAGTTTATGATTATTATGAAGAATGATTGATAATTTGTAACCCATACTTTGTTAAATTCTATTTAAATCAAAAGTTTAGATAGACTTTGTTCTTTAGGGGCTATTGCAGACGTTAACCTATACCAGGTAAGTGTGCTGGTGACCAAAACATGCTGCAGGAATCTTTTGAGTATGTAGGATTGTGTATTTCAAAGACAGTTGTTATTTGCTTTCTTTGAATTGCATACATGATTATCACCAGTTATGAAGAGGGCCTCTTTTTGGGATAACCGCCTTGTTTATCACAAAAAATAGTTTACCACTTTCATAGAAAGTGGAAATTATTTTCTATCAATTTAACAGAGATACACATTTATTTAAGTTTTGGAAATGATATTTCAACAATAAACTGAATTTGATTTTCTAGTCTTTAGTAATGTACAGTGTCATGCCAATATTTAAATTATTATAACGTTTTGAACAAATTTAGATTTAAATCTCAAAACTAAACACACAGTGAATAATTTAGAATTGCTAATCGCAATTACTTCCAGATCTTTTACATAGGTTAGCAAAATAACATGATTTCTATTGTTTTACTCCTGTCTGTCTGTCAGAAAACTTAACATTTTGCATTTTCTCCAAAAGTGTTTGACAAACAAAGCTGAAATTTGGTATCTAACTTCCTTTCAATGATATCTATATGTTCCATGTAACCCTTATCAACTCTTAATTAAAAAACTTAACATTGTAGAAAAATAGCCATTTCGGGCATTCATGTTTCACAAACACATCTTGTCTTTCAAGAAACTTACATTTTGTCACTCAACTATTCTATCAATCATGATTTCAACAACTGTTCTTATTTATTTCAGACAAATTTATCAATATTACAAAAAGACTTACCGTAATATCACTTGGAACATTTGTGAACTTTTATTATTATTTCCAAAATTGGAAATGTTATACACATTTTTATGATTCTTGTGTGGAACAGTGAATTGTGAACACTTTAATAGTGAACATTTTTTTATGATTTTTGTGCAACACTGATTTAATTCTAAATACAGTTTTGTGATTTTTATGTAGCTGTGAGTTCATTGTGACAGTGAATTGGAGTATATATTGGAATTATTGTGAACATAAGTTCTACCCTATGTGACTTAAGGTTGTGTACCTTAATATAGATCACTTTGTGTTGATTGCTGAAAGATATAGAGTACAGTGTGACGAAGTTAAAGAAAAGAGATACAGAGGAAAAAGGGACTTGGATTTACCATTGATTTATCCGTTTAATGTAAGAACTGGCTTTTTATTACTTTCTCTTGAATTTTTACACTATCTGCACCTAAAGATCAGAAAGGGATCAATATAAAATCTGGTCTGTCCATTAGTTTGTCTGTTTTTTCCTTGTAAGTTAGAAATTAAGATGTAGTGCTCAAATTTGATATTAAAACAGTTCATAATTCATTGGTATGAATCCCTTAATAACATTGTTAAAGTGACTTATCAAGGTCAAAACGATACATGCTTGCAAATTTACACTTCATACACATGTAGCAGCTTTTATGGTCCAGGGCCCTGTTTTTCTTATGATTTTATGAACATTTCAATTCATTTGTAAAACAGGGTCCTGGTCATCAGACAATGTCAAAAGTTGTCTTTGAATGTCTGGAAAATTTGCCATTTTAGTTTATATTTTCTAATTGCAGAAGGAAAATGCCTCGCAAGAAGAATTGGCGAATGAGTAGAGCCAGAAGAGATGTACTCACGAAAACCACAGCTGATTTAACGGGTGTCTTTGAACTATCAGATGGGGGCCTATCCCACCCTTTACCTTCATCTGTTTTGGATGAAACAGATGTAAGGCCATCTGTGTCTATGGAGGGCGTCTTTGGAATATCAGATGGGGGACTTGCCCACCCACAAAAACCATCTGTGTCTATGGAGGGCGTCTTTGGAATATCAGATGGGGGACTTGCCCACCCACAAAAACCATCTGTGTCTGGAATTTGTTCTGAAACTGTTCTTGATACTGTTCTTGATACTGTTCTTGATACTGTTCTTGATACTGTTCTTGATACTGTTCTTGATACTGTTCTTGATACTGTTCATGATACTTTACCAAATACTGCAGATGATATACTTACTGACACTGTTATTGATGCTAGTGCTGATGGTAATACTGTTCTTGCTACTGAAGTTGTTGCTGAAGATACAGAATCCAACACAATGATTTTCGGAACTTTTCATCAAGGTAATCAAATGTTTGACCCATCCTCTCGAAATCTACAATGTACAGCCAATGCCTTATGCTCGATGATATACACAGAGCTTAGACATCTGCCATCTTCACAAAATCTAGATGAAATTCTAATAGAAGGAGATAGATTACATAGAGAAATAGTGATTGGACTGAAAGCGAGGAATGACTTTCAAAGCTTGCTTTTGAATTTGGAAGAGATCCCAGGTTCTGTAACTGCATTTGATAGACATGTTTCTATTGTGAGAGGAAATATTTTATCTGGTGTATTTATTCAAAGTTCTATCAACACTCATATGTCATCACTTCACAGTTGTTTGAAGGAAGCATTTCACACAACTTCTTATCTTTTATTTATCATTGGTTCAGTTTGTTCTGCAATTTTCAGGCAGGATGGTAGATATTGTTTATTTGATTCTCATTCACATGGTGTTGATGGATTGGTAGATGATGATGGAAGATCATTATTAGCTTCTTTTCTTTCAATAGATGATTTGGTAATGTTCATGTATGCAATGTATCAAAGTATGAACATCGATCTAAATGAACAATTTGACATGATGCCAATTAGATTTGTTATAGGAGAAAAAATCCATGAATCTGAATCCAAGAAAAATGAAATTGAATTTACAAATTGTCCACCTGAGAAATTATCTTTGATTGACATATATTTCAAGGATCAAGCAGAGAGACAAAAGCGCAAACAAGAAGTTAGGTCAGATTATGAAATTGTACACGAACGTAAAAGATTAAAAAGAAATGAATATATGAAAAGTTATATGAGGAAAATTAGGCAGGATCCTGAAAGACAATCTAAGGAAAGATTAGTGGCTAGTATTTCAAAGAGAAAGGCAAGAAAAAATCCAGAAAGGCAAGTCAAGGAACAGACTATGACTAGTATTTCAATGAAAAAAGCAAGACAAAATCCAGAAAGGCAAGTCAAGGAACGGACTATGACTAGTATTTCAAAGAAAAAGGCAAGACAAGATTCAGAGAGGCAAGTCAAGGAACGGACTATGACTAATACTTCAATGAAAAAAGCAAGAAAAAATCCTGAAAGGCAAGTCAAGGAACGGACAATGACAAATATTTCAAAGAAAAAAGCAAGAGAAAATCCAGAAAGGCAAGTCAAAGAAAGGTCAATGACAAAGGGTTCTATGCAAAAAGTTAGACAAAATGAGGAAAGAAAGAAGAAAGAAAGAATGTTAACTCTTAAATCAATGCACAAGTGCCGCTCTAGTAAATTGTATAAAGATTCAGAAAGGATGAAAAAAACAGAATAAACGTTCATCAAGATTCAATATGATAGTAGAAAATGAAAGAAATAAGACTAAGCGCCAGAGTCTAAGGTCTAATTTAGATTATAAAATTAAGGAAAAGAGCTACAAAAGTTCAAAGCGATATGGTTCCAGCTTAGACGACTGCATTGAAAAATTTAAGAAGAATGTTTCAAAAGGCCCTGTTTATGTTTGTTCATGCTGTAACCAAACATGGTTTAAACATTCTGTTGTGTTATTCAACAAACTAAATTCTAAATGCTCTTCTGATGCAGTTAAAAAATTTTCTACAAATTACATCTCTGTTGATGATTGTGAATGGCTGTGTAAAACATGCTATGAAAAAATTAAACTTAACAAAGTCCCTCCAATGTCTGTTTTCAATCAAAATGCATTTCCTGTACTGCCAAAGGAACTGAATTTACATCAGCTAGAGGAAAGATTAGTTTCTTTGAGAATCCCATTTATGCAGATTAGAGAATTACCAAGAGGAGGTCAGTTGTCCATCAAAGGGAATGTTGTCAATGTCCCGGTTGACATTCAGCCTGTTATACACAGTTTACCAAGAACATTAGATAGTCACTATACAATACCTGTTAAACTTAAGAAGAAACTTTCATATAATAAATGTGATTTCACTGAAAATATTAGACCTCTGCATGTTTTAAGTGCTCTTCATTGGTTAGTGAACCATAGTGTACTGTATAAAGAATCTGGTGTTAAAGTAGATGATGACTGGATGCAATCAATTACTTCAGATTGTAGTGATACAGTAAAAGAGTTCTTTGGAATGACAGGTGAAAGCGTAAGTGAAGAATTAGATTGTAATGATGATGTGAATTATGACTCTGATCACTTTAGTGAAGTTGACGAGACAGAAAAGGTTATTGGTAATAGTGACACTATGCTGGATGCTGCAGACCCAAATAAAGACAACGCTTATACTTTTGCTCCAGGTGAGGGTCAAACACCACTCAGCCTTTATCAAGATCCTGATGCAGAATATTTGTCTTTTCCTACAATTTTCTGTGGACAGAGAAGAAGTCCAAATGATAAAAAACATGTTCACATTCACTATAGTGATACATGCAAGCTAGAACTGAGGCATATTGATCGCAGAGTAGCATCAAATATTCCCAATATCTTCTTTAAGTTAAAGAAAGTTCAACTGAAACAAATTTCTGATAAAGTCCATCTTGCTTTGCGTAGATGTAAAACAGAAGGTAAAACATTTACTGCCTCACAAATGCTTGATACAAATCATCTTAAAGGTGTTGTGAGATTGGATGAGGGATTTTATATTTTCAGAAGTTTAAGGAATTCACCACCATATTTTGAAGCCCGTAAAAAAGATGTTTTTGCAATGATTAGACAACTAGGATTACCTACTTGGTTTACATCTCTTTCGTCGGCAGATACCAGATGGCATGATCTACTAAATATGCTCTCTCAGATAAATGATGGAAAAACAATGTCTGTGGAAGAATTGGATAACTTGACTTGGATTGATAAAACAAAACTTGTGCAAAAAGATCCAGTTACATGTGTAAGGTATTTTGACAACCGAGTACAAGAATTCATAAACACTGTACTTAAAAGTCCCCATGACCCATTAGGAAAAATAATAGATTACTTTTATCGTGTTGAATTCCAACAAAGAGGTTCACCTCACATCCACATGTTAATATGGATTGAAAAGGCTCCTAGATATCATGAAAGTTCATTAGATGAAGTAACATCC
>CAVMGG010000805.1:0-82433 GCA_963680895.1 Fragum sueziense
TGCAGCTTGTTTTAAGCTGCAGTTACGAGGTTTATGTTTGAACAGTAGTGATATTTAATTAAAAAATGGCTTGGGCTTAGCTGGTAGCTTGCTGTTGCATTCCCAAGCATGTGGTCACATGTTCCCCAGTAGCTAATATCCTTTATGAAAACTGTCTCACACCAATGAGTGGATATTATTGAACGTAAGTGGGATGAGAACCTGGAGGCTTGGAAAAGGATCTTGTGATTAGCACTGGTGGAGAAGTGACGCCAATCCATAGTGATGTGCTTCATCACACAAGATTTGAATTGAATTTTGAAATGTTACCCCATCAAATTAAAAAAAATAAAAGAACACAAAAATAGAATGGATTTTCAGTCATTTTCAGTGGTAAATTTTGATATAATTTTAAAACACATTGCATCTTTTAGAGTAAATGAACTTTACAAACAAAGATGCGGACCAAAAACACAAACTTTTTCCTTCACCACACAGAAAACCAAAGTGCAATGTGATATGGTATTCACAGTTCCATTTGCTCTTTCCCAAATAAAATCTGGTTTTCATTTCAAGATATATTCAACTGGAAAGGTATAAGTATATGCATTGCATAATTTATGTATTGTTTATGATTTCGCAATAGGTTCTTCCTAATTCCATCTTTTCAAACTTTTCCTTGCAGGACCCCCATGTGGAATGTTACAGAGTATCAGATATAGAATCACAGCTGGGTATAGATAGACATGGGTTGGTGGCCCTGGCGCTGCTACTCGGCTGTGATTTTGTACCCAAGGGTGTACCAGGGATAGGCATGGCTAATGCTGTAAAACTAATGGATTGTCTGAGGGGCAGAAATGTACTGGACAGGTTAGTAAACATTGTAGGAAAAGGGGATTTTTGAAAAAAAAAATGATAATAGACATATTTATTATTTAAATTCCAATAAAAAAAAACTTGCATCTTTGAATTTGCTATAAAATGTATTGTAAGGAGTTACAGTCAACACTCGTTGTGTCGAAGTCGGAGTGGCCGTCAAAATACCTCGACATATCCAGAGTTTGACTCATCCGATTTTGTTAGGCTTCGATAAAGTTGATATTTGACCTTATTTGAAACTAATCAAGTACAAATATTATTGAAATAAAGTAGGAAAAGGAAAGAAATTGCTTGTGTCGAGCAATTTCTATCCTTTTCCTAGCATATTTCAATGGCTATATTCAGTTCGAAATTATTTTGTTTTGAAAAAATTATGTCAATAGATGAGGACGGGGCCAGCTTTGAACTTCGACTTCAGCGGAAATTCGACTTATCTGATGTCGACATAACGAGTGCCGACTGTTATTTGATACGGCAGTAAGAATGTCACATGATATTTTAAGCCAAAAAAATTTAGCATCAGATTTATTGTTTGTAATAGCATAGCTTACCAATGATAAGATAAAGATATTTTGAAGTTGAATTGCGTAACATCTTTAAAAAGCAGATGCATGAGACAATATCTTTGGAAAACATGGTGAGAAATGAAGAAATTGCTTGTGACAAGCAAATTCTTCATTTCCCACAATGTTTTCTACCCAAAAAGACTAAAATATGTCACATTTCATTCACTTTAAATTGCTGTCTGCAACATCTTTGATTTTGGAGTAGTGTAAATTTTGTCGTTTGGTAATGAGCTAAACAGATACATGAGACAGAGTTAAACCCTTTATCAGTAAGCAGTTATACAGGTTTGAAAAACAACAGGAATTCATGGTTATCATACTTATGTGCTCCAGCCACTGCAATGTAACAGTAACCATAGCAGTTGAAACAGTGGTTAACCCGTCACTGCACAGTGTCGCCTTTTGACTCTCTCAAAAGAAAATGCTTGTGAAAACATTGTTTCCACAATGTTTTCTCTATAACCAAGAATGTAAATGTTTTTAAAATTTCATCAACTTGAAGTTATCGTCTGCAACACCTTTCACATTGGAACAGTCCAAAATTTTGTTGCCTGGTTATGGGTAAAACCCTTTCAATCAATTTTATGATTGCAGGTTTCAAGAATGGAGGAAAATCCATGAGAGTCAATGTTTGGATCCGGTGGAGAAGATGGTTAGAAAAAAGGCCCTGAATTTGTCAGAATTCCCTCAAACGGAGGTGAGTTGAAGCTTATTTTTTTCCACTTAGTTTACCAAAGCCTTTTAAACTGGGTTCTCTGCAGAACAATTTTAAGCTGTAGTGGTAAATTATATAAGTATTGGTAAACCTTCATATTGAAATACAGTGTTAATGCAAAGGGTTGGGAATAAAAAACTTGTAAGATTGAAAATGTAATAATTGTGTTTAAAAAACATGATGGGAAAACGAGAAATTGCTCATTTTGAGTAATTTCTTCTTTTCCCATCATGTTTTTTAAACACAATTATTACATTTTCAATCTTAAAAAGTGCATTATTTTTTCAGCCTAAGACATGAAATACCTCAAAATGCCTCTATTTGGTGAAGATACTAAGCTGTGGGGTACTTTTGAAGCTGAAGGGGCATTACTCAGATTTGCATGAAGCTGTAGTGGGGGCCAATACAGCTTCTTGGGCTGAGCAGAACACTGCTTTATTTAATGGGGTGCTATTATGTGGGAATGGATGAATTATCATTGGTTCAATGGCTGGCCATGCACACATGAAAGCAGAATTTCCTAAAACCCATTTTGCAAAAGCATCTTATTAAAATAAACATTTTCACAAAAGGTGAAATTTAAGACTAGTCCAATTTAAAAGGATTTGCAGAGAACAAAAGGATTTATGTAAAAAGTTGAAAATGTGTATGTTATAGCACAGAAAATATTGATGGAAAATAATTATCTGCGAACTTATTCGGGCGCGGTCGTAAACATTTGGCGATGGAAAGTTCCACCGCATTTGGCTGTGGAAAGTTCCACCGCCAAATGTTTTTGACGTTGTCTGAACAATTCTGATGTCGCATGAATCTCATTGGGGGTGGTCTACCATAAAAAAGGATTTTGTGTTTTTAAAGGTGATCAATGAATTTCTGCATCCAAAAGATAGATGTCCATCATCCGTGTCACCATGGAAACGACCTATACCTTCCAAATTCCAGGTAAGCCAACTCTTTATGAAAAAATCCTACTTTTGATGTCCATATGTATGGACGCTTTTAAAGGCTTTGAGAGAAAAAGAACAAAATTCTGATCCGACCTAGCGCTAGAGATCTTGAGCTGCTTGGTATAAAATGTTTTCTTCACTTGGATAGTAGTAATCTTGAGGCTGTATAGACATAGATGAGAGGAAATAAAAGTGTTAAATTATTATAAGTTATCCAAATGCTATGTGGTGGTAACTCATTTAAATTGTCTGGAGGAGTACCCAACAAAAAGGTTTTTATGACCATTGAAAAATATTTGGAATTTGAAAAGTCATTTTCTCTGCTTATCTGTTGCCTTGGGTTGTTTCCATCAGTGCTTTCCATGCTAAGATGTTCAAATAGCATGCATTTGACTACTGTATACATAGCTTATTGACTATAAAATTACATGTTTTATTCTTTTTTTTACTTTTGCCATTCAAAAACTAGACTGGCCAGTTGAGTATACATAAGAAAAAATCCTATCGTAAATTACCTTGTGGGACATGCAGGATGTGAAATTTCTCCTTTTCCCTCTATGCTTTTCATGACAAGATGCGTAAATATCATGCATTTGATTACACTTTGTAAACTGTAAAGCAACATCAATTCGTTTGCAGGAGTTTGCCCTTCAGAAATTAGACTGGCCTGTTGAGTACACCCTAGAGAAGATTCTACCTTTAGTTACCTTGTGGGACATGCAGGATGTGAAATTTCTCCTTTTCCTTCAATGCTTTTCATAACAAGATGCACAAATATTATGCATTTGATTACACTGTGTATTAGTGTGTAAACTGTAAAGCAGTTTTAACTGTACACAAATTCTTTTGCAGGAGTTTGCCCTTCAGAAATTAGACTGGCCGGTTGAGTATACCCTAGAGAAAATCCTACCGTTAGTTACCTTGTGGGACATGCAGGATGTACTCCAGTCTAACAACCCGTCAAACCGTAAACATCTACAACCTCATAGGTAAGCATTGGTGTTTTGGTGTTTTAGAACCCATAACAACACATTGCCTTTTGACGCCCTTGCAGATAAACATCATTGAAAATGAAGAAATTGCTTGTGACAAGCAATTTCTTTATTTTCCACAAAATTTTCTACCCCAAAAGTTCCACCGAGTCTACTTGTGCATGAAATTTAGATAAATTGTTTTATTCTTGAATGATCTGTCATTTAATAAAAATATATTACCCATTTTCATTGACAGGACTGTCTCTGGCATAGAATGCCCTACTCATTGAAGCTCTTGTTCTCATATACTTTGTTAGCACAACTATTCCTAGAATATGGGGGCTATTCTAGTCACGTTGGTGTGCCTGTAATGCTGTGGTTACGTTTTTATGTGTCAAATCTCTGTTTCTACTAATGCTATTGCTATATAAATTTGCACATGCCTCTGTGACAATAAAATCAGCCATTAGGCAAAGATCTGACATCTAATTGAATGAAATTTTTACTCTTTTTGAACAGCTCTTGCTTTCAAACTTTGCACCTACTTTTTAGCTCACCTGAGCACGAAGTGCTCAAGGTGAGGTATTGTGATCTATCAATGTTCGGCATCCCTCTGTCCATCACGGCGTCAACAATTTCTTTAAACGACATCTTCTCCTAAACTACTGGGTCAAAATCAACCAAACGTGGCAGAAATGTTCCTTGGGTGGTCCCTTATAAAAATTGCTGAAATAATTGAAATCCATGAAAAACTCTGGTTGCTGTGGCATCTGAAAATGGGAAATTTCACAAAAGCTCAACAATTTCTTTAAACGACATCTGCTTCTGGGTCAAAATCAAGCAAACTTGGCAGAAATGTTCCTTGGGTGGTCCCTTATAAAAAATTGCTAAAAGAATTGGAATCCATGAAAAACTCTGGTTGCCGTGGTATCAGAAAATGGGAAATTTCACAAAAGCTCAACAATTTCTTTAAACGACATCTCCTCCTTAACTTCTGGGTCAAAATCAAGCAAACTTGGCAGAAATGTTCCTTGGGTAGTCCCTTATAAAAATTGCTAAAAGAATTGAAATCCATGAAAAACTCTGGTTGCCGTGGCATCAGAAAATGGGAAATTTCACAAAAGCTCAACAATTTCTTTAAACGACATCTCCTCCTTAACTTAAGGGTCAAAATCAACCAAACTTGGCAGAAATGTTCCTTGGGTAGTCCCTTATAAAAATTGCTAAAAGAATTGAAATCCATGAAAAACTCTGGTTGCCGTGGCATCAGAAAATGGGAAATTTCACAAAAGCTCAACAATTTCTTTAAACGACATATCCTCCTTAACTTCTGGGTCAAAATCAACCAAACTTGGCAGAATATTCCTTGGGTAGTCCCTTATAAAAATTGCTAAAAGAATTGAAATCCATGAAAAACTCTGGTTGCCGTGGCATCGGAAAATGGGAAATTTCACAAAAATTCAACTATTTCTTTAAACGACATCTCCTCCTTAACTTCTAGGTTAAAATCAAGCAAACTTGGCAGAAATGTTCCTTAGGTGGTCCCTTATAGAAATTACTAAAAGAATTGAAATCCATGAAAAACTCTGGTTGCTGTGGCATCGGAAAATGGGAAATTTCACAAAAGCTCAACAACTTCTTTTAACGACATCTCCTCCTTAACTTCTCAGTCAAAATCAACCAAACTTGGCAATAGTGTTCATTGGGTGGTCCCTTATAAAAATTGCTAAAAGAATTGAAATCTATGAAAAACTCTGGTTGCTGTGGCATCAGAAAATGGGAAATGTCATAAAAGCTGATCAATTTCTGTAAACAACATGTCCTCCTAAACTACATGGCCAAATTCTTCTCTGGGACAACAATGCGTAACATATGCAAAGTTATTTGGCATTATTAAAACATTACTCAGGTGAGCGATTTAGGGCCCTCAGGGTCCTCTTGTATGACTTTATCATCCTCTAGGCAAGGATTTGTTACTCTGAAATATTATTTAACCCTTTCCCAAACAAGACCTGGTTTTGACGTCCCTTATAGAAAAAGCTTGGGAAAACATTAAAACAAAAGAAGAAACTGCTGATAACCAGCAGTTTCTCCTTTTGTCTCAATATTTTCTGTGCTAAATTATACACAAATCCTGTGTTTATCCACAACCATTTTGTCATCTGTGGCATCTTTGAAGTGGATCACCCTAAAATTTTGTCGTTTGGGAAAGGGTTAACCCTTTCCCAAACGACAAAATGGAAGGGTAGTTCAATTTGAAAGCTGCTGCAGACCACAGCATCACATGATCAGCATTTTCTCCTTTTGTCTCAATGTTTTCCCAAGACATTTCTAATAGGGACGTCAAAACAAAGTCTTGTTTGGGAAAGAGTTAATGGAATTTTTTTCCCTTTTCAGACTTGATTGCTGTCCTGAGACAGCTCTTGTTGCTCTAGAAATGGTCATGTTTTATATGAATGATATGGACATGAATGTGAATGTAAATGTGAATATGATCATTAATTTTATGAATGCATTGTATTTACTTTCAGGATTGTGAAAACCCGGGTTCGTCAAGGGGTGCCATGCTATGAGATAGAGTGGCATAAACCAGGTAAATAGAATACTTTTAAGCCTTTCCCAAATAAGACCTGGTTTTGACGTCCCTATTAGAAAAATCTTTGGAAAACATTTAGGCAAATGTAGAAAATGCTGATAATCAGCATTTTCTCCTGTTGCCTCAATATTTTCTAGGGCTTCATTTTACACAAATCCTATCTTTATCAGCATAAATTTTGTTGTATGCAAATCTTTTCAAATTGGACAAATTATTGGAAAGGGTCAACCATTTCCTAAACAAGACCTGGTTTCAACACCCCCAATGAAATAAGCTGGGGGAAACATTGAGACAAAAGAAAATGCTCATTATTTTCAGTCCCAAATTGTGCACAAACCCTTTCCTTTATCAACATCCATTTTGTCATCTGCAGCAGCTCTTAACCCTTTCCCACACAAGACCTGGTTTTGACGTCCCTTAGAGAATAGGCTTGAGAAAACATTGAGACAAAAGAAGAAACTGCTGATAACCAGCAGTTTCTGCTGATAACCAGCAGTTTCTCCTTTTGTCTCGATATTTTCTATGCAATATTTTACACAAATCCTATCTTCAATAACATCCATTTTGTCATTTGTGGCAGTTTTTGAAGAGGATCACCCTAACATTTTGCTGTTTGGGAAAGGGTTAAACATGGATTGATAGTGATTACCCCCCTGTATTGCCTGTTATACTTGTTCACATGGTTTAACTTTTTATGCTCCCCGAAGGGAGAGCATATAGTCACCGCTTTGTCTGTCCGTCCCTCCGTCCGTCCGTCCGAAGCGATTTCTCCATAACCCATAGGCCAAATCAAATGAAACTTACCATGTGAACTCCCTATGACATAATGCAGATGTAGTTTTCCCGGTTTTTGGATTTGAGGCCTTGTCATAGGAAAAGGGGACTTAAGGTTAAATACAGTTTTTCTCTAATTACTCCTAGTCTAATGGTCAGAATTTGATGAAATTTCATATTTGAGTAGCAAATCAGATGCCCTTGACAGTTAACTATTTAAAATTTGCGTATGAAAAATATGTCATGGAAAAAGGGGGCTTAACATTTGTTAGCTTTATATTAGCTCTGCATGGCATATATTTATTGTGACAATGCCTATTTGTTAGCTTTATATTAGCTCTGCATGGCATATATTTATTGTGACAATGCCTTGTTCGGGGAGCATTGTCCGTCTCTGAGGGCTCTTGTCTTTTGTTTGCAGTAACAGACCAATTCCATGAGGGTGACTATTATGTAACGATCGAGAATCAAGAAATGTTTGCTGAATGTTATCCTGCTGTTGTACGAGTATTCCATGGTGAAACAAACTCCAAAAACAAGAAGAAGAAAGGTAAATGGCCAAAATGCTCACATTAACCCTTTCCCAAACAAGACCTGGCCCCGGTTTCTCGAAAAAACTTAAGTATATTCTCATGAGTTCATGCTCAACTTCTATTCAATACCAATCAACGTTGATTGGTATTCAATTGAAGTTCATGTGGATTTCGTGCGATTTGAGCATGATGCTCAGATTTGAGCATGAGAACATACTTAAGTTTTTTCGAGAAACCGGGGCCTGATTTTGACGTCTCTAATAGAAAAGGCTTGTGAAAACATTGAAACAAAAGTAGAAACTGCTGATAACCAGCAGTTTCTCCTTTTGTCTCAATATTTTCTATGCCATATTTTATACAAATTCGTTCATTGATAACTTCCATTTTGTTATTTTTGACAATTTTTGAAGTGGATCACCCAAAAATTTTGCCATTTGGGAAAGGGTTAATGCTTGAAGACAGACTGCCAGCAGAATATTAATTCATTGCAACATAATGAAGCTTTTTGAGGCCATGCAAGATAAAGGTTATTGGTAACAGTGTGGGAAATAAAGAAATTGCTTGTGACAAGCAATTTCTTCATTTCCCACAATTTTTTCTATCCAGAAAGAAAAAAATAAAAGTAGAATTTCTTTCACTTGAGATGGTTATCTGCAACATCTTTAGATTTTGTCAAGACTAAAATTTTACTGTTTGATAATGGCTTAAATTTGGGGTTGAATGTTTTAATTATGTGCTGACAAAAGTTTAACCTTAAATGTTGATATAAAGTCTTCCTGCTAGACATCTTTTCATAAAAGATGTTCTGGTTCGTAATGAGTTTCACGCGATGTTGGAATATATTGCGCAATGTCGTAAACATTTGGTGGTAGAAAGTCCCAATTCTTTTGTAACATGTCCGTATAGATTTGATACCTTACAAATATTATGTTTATGACGTTGCACAAAAATTCTGACATGGCTTGAATCTCATTAGGGGTGGATTACCTTAAATGAAACCTTTTTAAGAAATATTGTTTTGAAAAATATTTCATGTTCTTCAGGATATTTATTGAAAGATTGTTTCGGTAACGCATACTTTCTTTGTGCTGCCAGAGCTACCAATAAATGGCGATGTAGACATTCTAACATTGTTATTTCTACTCCAAACTCTGTGTTGTGGGTATTCATTTAAATTTTTCCCAATGAGACAATTCCAATGAGTACCCACAACATAGTGATTGATGAACAATAAATGAAATATTACACTTTGAGTTTGAACCCCCTCTCATCTAGAGCTCTGTATGACAGATACTTATCAATATTTCTCTTCTATCTTCAGCCAAGAAGAAGAAGGCAAAAGAAAAATCAAACAACCAAACAGATGTAGATCCAAATTCTGTGGATAATTTGTCGTTCAACTTTGGTCGATTGAACATTAAGGCAGTGACCAACAAATTACAAGAGTCAATCCATGAACTTAAACCATCCTTCACGGAATACGAGGGTAGTGCCCTCACTACAAAACTTAAACAATCCAGTATTTCTCAGACATCCCACCAAAATGTTCAGAATTCTAGTGAGAAAGTGGCGAACTTCACAAACAAAGGAGATGTTGAACTAACACCTGTATGGAGTAATTGTGACAGCTCAGATATACCCCTCAGTGAACGTATCAAATTACGATTACAAAACAAACAACAGCAGCAATTAAAACAGGCAGACTCTGTCAATGTTCTGTCTCAAAGAATGGGTGACTTAAGCATGAATAACGTTCAAACTTCAGGCAAACGGAAAAAGAAGAAAAGAAAATCGGAGAGGATGAATGTAAACTTAGACAACTCTTTGTGTTCAGACGGTGTAAGAAATGTAAGGAACTCGACTATAAGTAGCCCTGTATCACCGTTTGTATGTGAGACAATGCCATCACTGAGGAACATTCAGGTGGACAACACACGGAAAATGTCAAGCCCTTCATCGAATAATGCATTCTGTAGCCCTGTCAGTTATATGAAACAATCTATGCAGGACAACCCTAGCTCTGTGTTTAAAGACAGCCCCATACAGAATACCTCTTTGTTCGAAGAAACAAGTCAACAAAAGAGAACCTCAACAAATTTCAGATTTTTTGACACTCCGACAAAAGATGTTAGTCATGACAATGCCTCCAAAGCTCAATCCACCAATAGTATTCAAAAACCGACAGCTTCCTCAATTCTGAAGGGTGAATGGCAGACTGAATTTATAGAGAGTCATATTCAGGAACTAAGTAAAGACTTCTTTGTGAGTGGTGATGGAGTTTTGAAGCATAATAAACTCAATGAACATATGCAGAACCGTGTACACAATACAAATGTAACCAAGGTATTGAATGACACAAACATGAACGGTACACAAGAGATAAACTTTAAGTTACAGAGTTCTCTGTTAGACAGTTTATGTGCCAGTTTGATACAAACACTCACGCCTAAAGGGCTGAATAAGGAGCAGTATGACAGTTTGTGTGCCAGTCTGAAGAAGCTGGAACAAGATGGGACGGACCTGAACGATCTACAGGACATTGCAAACACCATCGACTTCTCCGACCTGGAAGAACTGACAGCAAGCTTTCACCTGCCCAATAAATCAGGTGTAAATCTTAAACCAAGTGCTATGAGTGGTAGTGTGAATAAACAAAAGAGTAGTGAAGTTAAAGGCAAGGACACAAATTCAGAGTCTGCTAATGGACTAGGCAAATCAGCTCGCAAACGTCTTCGTAAAAAACAGAAAGGTACTATATCAACAGATCAAAACAAGGATGAAAGGACAGGAATTGGTAAAACCAATCCTAGTAGCAAGGTAAATAACCGAAATCAGGACAGCAGAAGTTCACAAAGTAACAAGGATATTGTAAATGTTTCTGTTGTGGATATGGAATATTTTGGAAATAATACACAAAAGTGTTCATCAAATGGTGCTAAAACTTCTAACAATATTTCACATGTATCAGATAGGCAATCTTCTAAGTCAACAGTATCTTTGTCGCAAGCACAAAGGAGCAATTTTCTTAATCACGAGAAACTAAACGAAAATGAGCATTTAATGAACAGCAAATCAGCAATAGAGGCTACTGTAAGTGATGCCAATAAGAAAAAGAAGAAAAATAAGAAGAAGAAATCAAAAAAAGCATTTACAGAGATGGATTTATCAGCGGACACATCAGAGTTGAGTGAGTTTCAGTACCAAGTCTGTTCCCAGTACCTAAAAAAAGCATTAGAAAAGAAACCAAAGATGGGGAAAATAGAAAAAGCATCGCCAGTCATGGATTTGTCAGTAGATGAAACGTTCCTAGAGTTAGATGTTTTGTCGGGAAGCCTGGCTAACAGTGTTGCTGTTAATAATACGGAGGCAAAGCGGAAACTGGTGCTCAAGAAACTGTCAAAGAAACCCAGGGATACAGAGTCGGCAGATGAATCCAAAAATGTAAAGCTTGATGATGAAGCGCTTCATCCTCCTGTTATGTCACTGAATGCAGTTCTATCTTCAGCCACGGGTCATACTTCTCTCAAAGAACAATCAATAGGAAGAGATTTGTATGCATCAGTTAACCAGGAACATAATAGCGACAATATTTCATGTAAAAAATCCCATGAAGAGGCAGTAAAACAAGAATGCAAGATTACAAAAGTGGTTTGCAGTAAGTCAAAATTAGATTCTACTCACAGAAGAAAAATCTCCAACAGAGTTCATGATGAAGCTGAGAGTTACAGTCGGTATGACAGAGACTTTCTTGATGCTATGGAAGATGTCATGTCTCGTGCAAGTCCAGCGCTATTGTCACCCAGGTCTCCAGGCAAAACTTGTGTCATGAAGTCGCCTGATAAAGCTTGTGGTCGTGCTAGACGGAGGATCAGTGATAATGAACTGTCTCCGAACGAAGCTGTCAGAGAAAAATGTAAACTAAAACGTTCTCCGCCATATTGTAGGATGAATCCAGGTCTTGTGTCAAGTGAAATGGGAGTAACTGATGCATATGAAAGGAGTATTCAAAGTTGTAAAGATCTGAAATCATGGTCAGTCCTGCCTAAAAAGATTAGCAAAGAGTTTCTCAGGAAAAGTCAAATGATGGATTGTAGATTGAATGCCCGTTATAGATTAGAGAATCCTGAAATATTTGCATCGGCAGCTCAAATGTACTGCAGTATGAACGAGCAGCATGTGAGGAATTTAGGCATGGAGATGGAAAAGATTAATTCTGAACTGGAGGCAACAAATAATCCCAAAACAAGTGAAAGTGACTCCGACTTTGATTCACCGAAAATGAATGTTCACACTGGGAGAGATGTCAAATGTTGTAAACAGATTAGGGATGAACATGAATGGAATTATCCAAGTATAGAAAGCAAAACTATTGATACTGAAGTAGATCAATCATGCGAAACAGTCTGTAATTATGACATAAAGGCAGCTAAACAATCAACTTATGATGTCAATAAAATTGAAAACAGTGATGTTTGTGAGAATGATGCTGAGGAAATTAGCAGTGTTTTTGAAGGAAATGACTCAATTAATGAAGAGGTGCCAGTTATTGGGGTTGATGTTGACACAAAAAGTATGACAGCCGAAGCCCAAAACAAGGACAAGAGCAAGCAGGGAACTCCAACTGGTGAAAGTAACACATCTGATGAAGGTGAGCCTGAATATTCATCATGTACTGAAGAGATTGTTAATGATACTAAACCAGAAATAGAAAACATGGAATCTAACTATACCGAAGATATAATTAATGAAACTACACAACCAGAAACAACAATCAAGCAACCTAACAGTACTCAAGTGAATGTGAATGACTATAAACATGATGGATCATATGAAAAATGTAATAACAGCAGTGCTGACACTCATCCTGCTGAGCAAGACATAACTGGGGACTGTATTGGTGCATCTGTAGCTGAATCTCTACCAGAGTTTACCAACGGAGATATCACAAATACGGCAATCGCTAACAGCAATATTTCTTATGGTGTAGATCACTGTTTACAGTTAGACGAAACAGATAACCTTCCAGAGATTATGAATGGAAATGTTATAAACTCTAAAAGTGCTATCAAGGATAATTCAAATTTTGTAGACAGCTATGTAGATTTTGATAAATCAGATATATCATTATTGGGACAAAAAGAACCAGCAGCTTTAGAGAGAGACACTAGTATTATTCCTGAAGTGGAAGGCTCTTCTGATAAAGAAAATGAGCGAGTTGTAGACAATAAAGAGGTATTAGATACAGCAGAAGAATCTACAAATAACACAAATGACATTCCAGGTGCAGAATCAGCTACAAGTGCTATATTCCCCATCACGAGTAATGTTGAAGGCTGTAGTCCTGCTCCAGATAAAGTTGCTAGTCCTATACCTCTGCTAGACAGGTTGAAAATGAAGTTTAAAAAGTCCACGGCCAGAAATGTGCTCCATACATTTACAAACGGTAGATAGCTATTCTAATAGTTAGAATAGCGTGAGAAAAAATATATTAACCCATTCCTACACAATGACTCTTTTTGATACCCTATAAGAAAATTACTTTGGACAACATTGTGGAAAATGAAGAAATTGCTTGTGACAAGCAATTTCTTCATTTCCCACAATGTCTTCTACCTAAATGACTAATACATGTCTCTTGTAAGGGAGTCAAATGGCGTCACTGTACAGTAATGCATTAATCAGTGTTAATATATTTTATCATTCAACCCATATGATCTATTCAAGCCTTGTTTTGACAATTCTACAAGATGTTTATTAATTCTTTGCTAAACACCGACACTTTTTGACACTCCTAAGTGCCAAAGCTTTTGAACACATTGAGGCAAAAGAAGAAAATACTGATGATCAGCACTTTCCACTTTTGTCTGAATATTTACTTTGCTATATTGTTAACCAATCTTATCATCCTTATCATCTTTATTTTGTTTTCTGTAGCAGCCTCAATTTGAAACAGTTTAATTTTGCCATGTGGAAAGAGGATAAAAAAACACGAATAACCCTCTTGCAAACTACATTATTTTAGGATGGTCCAAATGCAAAGAGTTTCAGACAACAAAATCGTTGTTTTAAAATGCCTAATATTTGGTCATCATAGCATGGTAAAAATTAAGGGAAAGGGAGAACTTGCTGATATTCATCAATTTCTCCTTTTGTCTCAATGTTCTTCCAAGCCTTTTCTATTATGGATTTAAAAGCAAATCTTGTTATGGAAAGGGTGAAATGAAAAGATACAATGCTGATGATCAGCATTTTCTTTTTGTCACTCAATGATTTATATACTGTCAGTTGCAAATTTTCTATTATCATTTCATTTTTGAATAGCTTTCATATCGGACCAAATTAAAAAAAAAAAGTTTGGGCAAAGGTTTAACCCATTACAAAATTTTAGACAGGACCAATTTGAAAGATTTTGCAGACCACAATTTCAAAAAATGAAATTTAATTTTCTTTGGTCTTTTTGTGTAGAAAACATTGTGGGAAATGAAGAAATTGCTTGTCACAAGCAATTTCTTCATTTTCCACCATGTTTTCCCCAGCTTTTATTTTGAAGGGTGTCAAAAGGCATCAATGTTTGGGAATGGTTTAAAAAAAACCCAAGCTGTCTTTTCTCTACAGCACTAAATCCATTCCCACACAATGACACTTTTTTAGAACCCTCAAGATAAAGGCTTTGGTAAAAGATTGTGAGAAACGAAGAAATTGCTTGTCACAAGCAATTTCTTCATTTCCCACTTTTTTTTTCCTTCCAAGAAAGACATAGATCTACATTTGATCTTGTTGTCTGCAACAACTTTGAATTTGGATCAGCCTAAAATGTTGTTGTTCAATAATAAGTTAGCCCATTACCACTCAATGACTCTTTTTGGCTCCTCACAAGATGGTAGATTTGGAAAACATTGTGACAAATGAAAAAAATGCTTGTCACAAGCAATTTCTTCATTTCCCACAAGGTTTTCTACCAAAAAGACCAAAACATTTTGAATTTCATGCACTTGAAATTATTGTTTGCAACTTCTTTGAATTTGGATCAGTCTAAAATGTTGTTGTTCGGTAATAGGTTAAATATGAATTTCATTATTGCTTCGTTGTTGTTGTTCATTGTACTTGCTTACTTACCTTTTCCCAAATCAGAGCAATGGATTAGAGGGGTTGATGACATTCTAAATTTGTTATTTCAAATCCTATGTTCTGGGTATTTGACTTGTCTCGATGAGACTATTCCAATGAATACCCACAGATTAGGGGTTGATGAGAAATAAGTGAAAAATTGCATTTTGAAAAGTCATCATCCACTTAGCTCTGTCAAATATTAAAATTCAGCCCGTTTCAATTTTAAAGCCTGTATAGACTACAGAATGGATGTCAATAAAAATTGGATTTGTGTACGAAATAGCACAGAAAATATTGAGGCAAAAGAAGTAAATGCTGATTATCAGCATTTTCTTCTTTTGTCTCAATGTTTTCACAAGCTTTCTCTATATGTGATGTCAACACTGATGTCTTGTTTGGGAAAAGGTAAATTTATTATCAGCATTGTCAAAGTCATTGTTGTGTTCTAAAGGTGGGCAAAACTATAATAGATTTTGGGCATAAGAGTTTCGGAAAAATGTTTATTTTCCCAAAATGGTTTTGTCTACCTTTGTTTTTGTTCATGGATGTGGTATGTGGATTATTGACTGGTACCCATTCGTGTAGATAACTGAATTTACGACTGGGAACAGGTACTGCATTCTGTCCTTTGATTGGTCAATCGATGTAATCGATAGACCAATGAAACGGCTCGGTGTATGGAAAGCGTCACCTGTCCAGGCCGTCTGAGTGACCGTCAGATATTAGCTATTACCGTACTTAAATCCGTAGTAGATTTCAGGTACTGGAACCAGACTATGTGGATTATTGACTAAAGTTTAACCCTTTCCCAAACGACAAAAATTGAGAAAGTTCCACTTTGAAAGCTGCTGTAGACAACAAAATTTATGTTATTAAGTAAAGATTTGTATATGATAAAGCATAGAAAATATTGAGACAAAAGGAGAAACTGCTGGTTATCAGCAGTTTCTTCTTTTGTGTCAATATTTTCCCAAATTGTTTCTGTTAGGCACATCATAACCAGGTCTTGTTTTGGAAAGGATTAAGTTGCTTAAGCCTCTCTTACAACCTGTCATGCGTTCTTATAAATCATGCCTTTTAAAAATCTCCGAAGACATGTGATTTATAAAGAGGCACGACAGGTTGTAAGAGAGACTTAAAACGTGTACATTCAAAGCAGGTTAAAGATATTAATCTCTTTCAAGGAAAGCATGGCTTTGTTTGGAATTTCTGTATAATTTCTCCGGCATCACACACATGTCTGTTGTACATGCTCAGTACTTCTGCTTTGCGTGACCGTGGTGTTCTAAAAGATGCAGAATGGTCGTAGAAAAGAATTGTCCTGTCAATTCTTTGCAACATGCAGTATGTGCTGTAGTTGCGTCCACCAAAATCGTATGTTGTACATGCATGCATCACATGGCTATGCTTAAGTTTTAGATGCAGACCGCACACAGGAGCATTTCGTCGGTGTAAATGTAAAACCTCGTATGTCGATCTGTGGGATTTTCAAAGTACAAACTTGTGTGACAAGTTTAGACAATTCTCGCAGGTTTTGAGATATTTTTACTAATCAGTATTAATGACAGATTATTTATGAACAATATGTCCAAATTTCAAGTAAAACACTTTAGTTTGGGAAAAGTTCTTACACTTTTTTCCCTCCCCGTTAAAATTTTCCAAAAGCGAGATACGAGGTTTTGCATTTACAACGACGATTTACGACTGGTTGTAAGAGAGGCTATTGTTTTTAGCTCACCTGAGCACGAAGTGCTCAAGGTGAGCTATTGTGGTCACTTTTTGTCCGTCGTCCGTCTGTCCGTCTGTCCGTCTGTCCGTCCGTCCGTCCACAATTTCGTGTTAACACTCTAGCATCTACAAATATAAGCCAATCTTGACCAAACCTGGTCAAAACATGTATGACCATAAGATCTCGGATGAGTTCGATTTTGGGTCAGATCGAACCAGAAAGTCCGGAGTTATCTGCCCTTGAATGCGAAAAATAGCTAGTTTTGACATTGTTAACACTCTAGTATCTACAATTATTTATCAATCAAAACAAAACTTTGACACAATGTTGGTGACCATAAGATCTCGGATGAGTTTGATTTTCAGTCTGATCAGACCAGAAGGTCTTGAGTTATGTGCCCTTGAAATTGACAAAATTGACATTTTCGACTGTTTTCGACTTTGTTTACACTCTAACTTCTACAAATACTGACCAATCAAGACAAAACTTTGAGACAATGTTAGGAACCATAAGATCTTGTATGAGTATGATTTTCAGATTGATCGGATCAATAAGTCATGAGTTAAACGCCCTTGAATTTGACAAAATTGCCGTTTTCGACTGTTTTTGACTTTGTTTACACTCTAGCATCTACAATTATTGACCAATCAAGACAAAACTTGATCACAATCTTAGGGACTATAAGATCATGTATGAGTTTGATTTTCAGATTGATCAGATCAAAAGGTCATGAGTTAAACGCCCTTGAATTTGACAAAATTCCCGTTTTTGAATGTTTACGACTTTGTTTACACTTTAGAATCTACAATTATTGACCTATTAAGATGAAACTTTGACACAATGTTGGTGACCATAATTTCTTGGATGAGCTTGAACTTCAGTCTCGTCAGACTAGAAAGTCATGAGTTATATGCCCTTGAATTTGACAAAATTGATGTTTTCGATTGTTTCGGACTTTGTTTACACTTTAGCATCTACAATAATTGTTGACCAATCAAGAAGAAATTTGGACACAATGTTGCTGAACATAAGATCTTGCACCAGTTTGAATTAGCTTAATTAGAGTAGAATTTGCTGAGTTTGCTGAGCCCTTCAAATTGACAAATTTGCCGTTTTCGACTGTTTTTACTCTAACAACCACAAATAGCGACAAACCGAGACAAAATTTGGACGCAATGTTGTTAACCATAAGTTTGTTTTCAGTCTTAAAGTCACAAGTAATTGATTTGAACAAATCTGTGGCTCATATCATCTTGGTTCAGGTGAGCGATATAGGACCATCATGGTCCTCTTGTAGTAATAAATACTGTTGTCAAATGTGACACCTGTTTTGTCACATGATATAAATCATGTTGGAATTACAGTATTTATTGTTCAAAAGTATATTTTTTTGTATTTTGTGAAATGTTCGAGACTTTACAAATATCGGATTTTTTTTTCGGTATAAAACTTTTTAAAAAATGCATTTCTGTGACCACATACATGTACATATTTAAAAACCACATTTTTTAAATTTTCTTGCATTTTCTGTTTATTTTTTGGACTTTTTACACTTTCAATTTAGGTTGATGTTACATTTTGGAAAATAAATAATGCCTTTGTACAATTCATGATTTGTTTCTGAATTTTGATGCATAGGAAGTTTAACCCTCTCCCAAACAATGCCTTGTTTTTGAGGTCCCTATTAGAAACAGCTTGAGAATATATTGAGAGAAAAGAAGAAAATGTGTATAATAGATTATAAATAGGAGCTGTCCAAAATTTGGCTATTTGGGAAAGCGTTGAATAAGTGCTATTCTATATTGTCTGACGGAAAACTTAACATTTGCCTTTTCTCCAAAAGTATTTGCCATACAAAGCTCAAATTTGGTATACAACTTCCTTTCAATGATATCATCTGTTCCATGCAATTTGACCTTCCTCAAGATCATCTGTTAACCCTTATTAACCCTTAACTCTGCGAAAACTTAACATTTTACAAAAATGCCATTTTGGGGGCATTTGTGTTTCACAAACACATCTTGTTCATTAACCCATTACCAAACGGCAAAATTTTAAGTTTATCCAAATTCAAAGATGTTGCAGACGACAATTTCAAGTGAATGGACTTTTAAGGTTTTTGGTATTTCTAGGTAGAAAATATTGTGGGAAATGAAGAAATTGCTTGTCACAAGCAATTTCTTCATTTTCCACAATGTTTTCTAAAGCTATTTCTACTAGGGGTGTCAAAAGGCGTCATTGTGTGGGAATGAGTTCACCATTTCCAAAACAGTGATGCCTTTTGATGCACTTTATAGAGAAGTCTTTTAGAAAATATTGAAAAAAAAAGAAATGCTTAAGATCAGCATTTTCTCCTTTTGCCTCAATATTTTCTGTTCAATATTGTCCAAAAAGCATATTTTTGTCAACATCCACTCTATTATCTGCAGAAACTTTAAGTCGAGAAAAGTCCAAATCTTTGTTGTTTTAGAATCTGTTAAGGTAGTCGACCCCTAATGAGATTCAAATGGCATGAAATTATTCGGACAACATAAAGATTCGGCGGTGGAACAATCCACAGCCGGATGTTTATGTCACCCAAATAAGTTTGGATACATAACAAAATGTTAATGACGCAACACTTGTTAATTACGTCCCATGAAAAATTCCGACGGCAAGTCAATCACATAAGGGTTGGACTATCTTAATAAATAGGATTTATTTTGACTAAGAAGAACAGTATGAAGTAATCACTTCGTATTAAACATGTTTCTTTTGTAAAGTTCTTTATTAAATATTACTTTTTTGATAATTTTGAACTTTGTGGTTGCTCTTTTCTGGAACATTGCTTATGTCCAATTAAAAAAATATACACCTTAATTGTCCCAATACCAAATGGCAAATTTTATACTTGTCCAAATTCAAACAAGTTGCATACATGATTTTTACATTATTTCTTGTTTGTGGGAAGAATAGATTGTGGTAAATGAAGAAATCGCTTGTCATTTTCTGCTGTTTTCCAAAGCCTTTATCTTTTTAGGTATTAAGGTAGGTATTAGGAAATAGGTCAAATAAAACAAAACCTTGAAATCTCAGAGGGAGATATTCAGAAAACAATGAATGAAAGGAAAATGCTAACCCCTCTCCCAAACAATGAAATTTTTTACCTTTCCCAACATTTTCGTTTGTAACATCTTTGAATTAAGATCACAATATTTTTTACGCTTAACCCTTTCCCAAACAAGACCTGGTTTTGATGTACTTGAGAGAAGAGGCTTGGGAAAACATTTAGACAAAAGAAGAAACTGCTGATAACCAGCAGTTTCTCCTTTTGTCTCAATATTTTCTGTGCTATATTATTCACAAATTTTATCTTTAGAAACATTCATTTTGTCGTATGCAGCAGCTTTCAAATTGGGACAAATCAAAATTTTGCCCTCTGGTTATGGGTTAAAGAATCATGTGTTATGCAATGATTGTCCTTCCATCCGTCTGTGAAGTGTCTGTGTCTGTCCATTAGCAATTCCTGTGTGAGCAACTCCTACAGTTTAACCCATTACCAGATAGCAAATTTTAGGCTGGTCCAAATTCAAACACGTTGCGGACGACAATTTCAAATGAATGAAATTTTACATTTTTGGCTCTTTGGATAGAAAATATTGTAGGAAATGAAGGAATTGCTTGTCACAAGCAATTTCTTCATTTCCTACTATGTTTTCCAAGGCCTTTCTTTTGTAGGGGGGGGGGGTCAAAACGTGTTGCTGTGTGGTGGTTTAACCCTTTCCCAAACAAGACCTGGTTTTGATGTCACTAATAGAAAAGGCTTGGGAAAACATTGAAACAAAAGAAGAAACTGCTGGTAACCAGCAGTTTCTCCTTATGTCTACATATTTTATGTGCCATATTTTACACAAATTCTATCTTTAATAACATACCTTTTGTCATTTTTGGCAGTTTTGGATACGATCGCCCTAAAATTTTGTCGTTTGGGAAAGGGTTAAGCTATTCCATCCATCATTAGATATCAAACAGTTCGGAAGTCATCCGTGGCTACGGAAATCGATGATGGTATACCCTCGTCAATTTTCGGAAACCGTGAAGGTCCTTGTACTGTAGTAGATGCTGAATACCGTCGTTTTGATTCTTTCGGATTTAACCCTTTTCCAAACGGCAAGTTTTCAAAATTTAACTTTCAATTAAGCTAATGCAGACGACAAATGGACCTTGTTTGAGATGGAATTTGTGTACAATATAGCAAGGAAAATATTGTGAAAACAGGAGAAACTGCTGCTTATCAGCAATTTCTTCTTTTGTCTCAATGTTTTCCTAAGCCATTTTTACAAGGGACGTCAAAACTATTGTCTTCTGTGGGAAATGGATATCGCCGTTTTCAACTGCTAAAATCGTACCGCGGTGGGTGGAGCATCTAACCATGGAAACCTGGTATTTCTGTCACCAGTACCACCACAATATCCAAACAGAGCCTCCAGCACTCTCTCACATCTATACATGACTCAAACCCACTGGTGAGAGACAAATCACTTCTATCAAATGTCAATGGATACAGACCCAAGTTCGAACACACGACCCCTGGATTGAAAGACTCCGACGTTACAGACTGAGCTACCTGGACCCAGCTGAATACCTTCGTACCAGGCCCGTCTACTGATTATATGAACATAATGGCCCCCTTTGACGAAAGCACAGATAATATTGAAACTAGAGGAGAAAGCATACATGAGGTTAATTATTCTTCTTGTGTTTTATTTTTTCTCAATCCTATAATTGTCTTAGGGACGTCAAAACCAGGCCTTGTTTAGAGCTTATCAATGCGTGTTTGGACGCAACTGGGTTTTTGGTTTGTGGGTACTTAATCCATTCCCACACAATGCCTCTTTTTACCCCCTTCAAGATAATTGCAGTGGAAAATGGTGAAATTGTTTGTGACAAGCAATTTCTTGATTTCTCACAATGTTTTCTAGTCAGAAAGACCAAAATAATTATACATGTATATAACAACTTTGAATTTGGACAAGTCTAAGATTGTGTCGTCTGGCAATGAGTTAAATCTGGTGAGAACCAACCTCCATGAGTTGGTGCTATACTAAGATACCAGAGACACTCCACAACGGAATTGTTTCCGAGTCGATGTACAGTAGAAATACGATGGGATATCAAAAAATGTTGAGTCTCACATAGAAAGAATAAGGTATTTAAGAAACTGCACAACGGAATTCTTACCTGACGTTGAACTGTAAAGATACGATGGGAATCAAAAATTGTTGAACCTTACATAAAATCGGGTATTTGAACTCGTGTGTCAACTCGTACCCTTCCCACGCAACATTTCGTTGCTTTTCATTAAAAACCTCGTAACTGCAGCTTGTTTTAAGCTGCAGTTACGAGGTTGTTGTTGAAAAGTAGCGATATACAGAGGGCAGCATACCAACCGATAGGTACGACGGGCGTAGACCCTATATAGGCAGGCCCACGAGTAGAAATTGGTAGGCAGCTTTTGTGTTTGAATGATTGAAATTTCCCGAAGATTTTGATGCTCGTAACTTTCCTTTCTTGGTAGCTCATATGATAGCTTTGATATCGTAGCCACAAACTTGGTGGTTTTACTGTATGTAGGCCTATTTAATTTGTGCGAATCCCAGACTAAGATTTTTTTATGCCCCCGATAGGGAGGCATCATAAAGTTGACTTGTCCGTCCGTCCGTCTGTCCGTCCGTCCGTCCGTCTGTCCGTCATTCCGTCCAAAAACTTAAACATTGGCCATAACTTCCTTATTACTTAACATATTCGCTTCATACTTTACCACAACATGCCTTGGTACATTACCTTTCTGTAGGCACATACTTTGGTGACCTTGACCCCTGGATGACCTTGACCTTGAACATAGATTGGCCATAATTTAAAATCAAAGCGGTGTCGGGGGCATTGTCATCTTACAGTGACAGCTCTTGTTTTTTTAAAGTTTCGGATTACATTATAGCAACAAGGTCATATCATTGCAACAATGTTTTAGAATGAAGGCCTTCAAATATTCTCCACCCTAAAACTTTTAAAGTCACACAGTCCAAAATATTTTTTGGAGTGAGCTGTGCATTCCCGAAGTTGACCCGAATAGGCCTAGGTTAGGATACGTAACGTCGCCGTTCGAAAAACGCCGATGTGTGATAAATCTAAAATTGGCGACATTACGGGTATTCTACCTTAACTAGCTAATTCCAACGAGGGGTGAAACTCACTGGCCATGGACCTTGTGCACGATGGAGATTGTGCATGATGGGATGGGTAAAACTACAGACAAATTTACCTCGCTTCAGTTAAGCCATAGATATGTAGGGTAAGGAGGGACAAAACGCCCAGGTGGGGTCAAACGCCCACCCCTATTATTTCGTCACTCATTATGTCAATTGATATTTGTCTTGCTTTTACACTTGAAGTATTCTTTTAGAAAGATGCCCATGAAATTTTTACATCTAAACGTCACTCAATTATCAGTATGCGAATAATTGTTTATTTTGCATATGTTTGATCTAATATTTGGGTAATGGGTTTTCTTGTGTATCTTATTTCAGTCCGAGTATTCAATCAACCAAAATGCATTTTACATTTATATGTCCAATTGGTCGCCTACACAAAGAGATAAAAAGAAAAAAATATCAACACATTTTTTTCTCTGGCCAAATTAAATCACCCACCCCCTTTGGGGCAAAACGCCTATGCTGTTTTGGGGCAAAACGCCCAGACTGGGCGTTTTGCCCCTTCCAAGGGCTAAATAGTGGACGTTTTGCCCCTTGTATGGATAAGTAGGTATTCAGAAGTACTAAAATTTTCCTTTAAACTCAAAGAATGACTAAGGTTGGTACATATGACGAAATCCATTTACATGTCGTTGTCTATAAAAGAAAAACTGGCAAAAAAGACCGACTTTTCGCGAATATATCAAACTTTTATGTCACCTGATGGATCCATGTGGGGCAAAACGCCCATGAAACGTCGACTTTGTGTTAAAATGAGACAATAAGACCATTTAATCTACTTTAAAGGGGCCTTGTAAAGAACATAACATCAGTATGTTTTAATTTGACTGATATGAAGATGCTGCAGACAAAAGACAGTAACACGTAACCACTTTTATAGACAAGTAAATTATGCCCAAATCTATCCTTTACGCTTGATAAAAAATGTTTAAAATATGATAAAAACTCATCCAAAATATATTTTTCCTAGTATATTAATTACAAACTAATTATATTCCTATTTTCCCCCAGATATTTTCAAAATATTTCTCTTATTTTTCATATGGGGCATAAAGCCCAGTGGTGGGCTTCATGCCCCACCCCCAAAGGCGTTTTGCCCCGAGAGTGGGGCAAAAAGGCCAAATTTCGAGAAAAAATTTTTTAACGACAGTCATTTTTTATATCAAATGACAAAGCTGTTTTGTGTATAGACATTTGGGACAAAGGGCAAAGTTTAATTTCACGTTGAAACATTTACATTATACTTTGTTTGTTTTGTGCTACAGCGCTCTTTCCTTAAGGGGGGCGTTTTGCCCCTCCTTACCCTAATATCCTTATTTCTGTGTCAATTTTCAAACGGTTTGTTGCTTGTACCTCACCTTACTGAGCGCTTTCCTCTGAAATATAACTTGAATGAAACCTTCTTGTATTTGTTCGCAAAAATTGATACCAAACCGACCAGAAAAAAACGACAAAAAATCTGATCATTTTTCTAGTCGGTTGGGATCATTTTCTTTGGGGAAAAGTAGGTCCTATGAGGAGTTCTCAAATAAGCCATACTTATGAGGAAAGAGCTCAGTGAGGCGAAATACATGCAATTAATCAATTGAAAAAAATATTGACGCAGAATTAAGAAATTTATAGCACACGTTCTTACCTGAAGCGTGGCTAATTTGGCCGTAGGGCCTCGTTGTTAGGCCTATATATCGTTTGCTGGTCAGCTGGGATCAAATTTTATAAACGTAAAATGATTACACCTGTAGATAATACATAGGCCTAGATATGATATCTGGAAAAAAAGCTCAGTAAGGTGGGGTACATGCAAAAAAAACTTTTGAAAATTTACGCAGAAACAAAAAGAAATGTTATTGCAAAATATTTGACCAGAATTCAGATTATTTTTGTCCGTAGTCGTTATCCACTCCATGATGCACAATCTCCACCGTGTTGTGGTTGATAAAAGACCTCTTAGACTATGAATGTTTGTGAGGTTAGTAGGCTATACTCTGATGGGAATCAACATCCAGGATCTGACTCTATATAGTCCACACCAACACACTCCATGAACTTATCATGGACCCTGTGGTTGATTATTATATAGGCCTATAACGTAATTATTCTAATAAGCACACGAGCATGATTTATTAGTAGGCTATTATGGGCAATAGCGATAGATATTGTGAGTATATTCAATTGTGCTAAAAATAAATCGGTTTATACTTATGTAGATAGAGTATTCACATCGATTAATCATTTTCCGAATCTACGTCACTGTTTACCTAATAGAATGAAAATAGATCCATAGCCTACAAAATTAAGAGGGGAAAACGGATGGACGTTTATTAGGTCTACAAGTATTTTGATTTTGAGAGTAAAAATACGAATCCTATCTCAATTCATGAACTGAACATTACGCAAGTCAAATTTGGCAAAGTATGATTATAAAGACAAAATATGAAGTTTCATTGTTGGAAACAGACAGTGAAATCTGTTGAAAATGATCTCTGCTTATGAATGACATTAATTTTTTTCCGGATAATGGGATGGGCGTTTATAATGATCACTTTTTCAAAACCTAAAATCGTGTTTGAAATAGCCTGGTGTTCAGCTGTCCTGAGATGGGGGAAGGAGGTATTAGAATAAGGGCATTTATTAGAATGATTATGGTAATGACCCTTTCGTCTACGGTTATCCACTGGCGCTCGATCCTATATTACTGATATGTAGGTCATTGATACTATAAATAACATATTATGTATATTATGTATGTATGTAGGTCATTATATTGGGGTCAAGTGCCAGTGCGGTTATCATATGTACAGTATTTAGTGACAATGTTGGTACTATCGCGTCTAGACAATAATGAGTGAAGAGGGACTTTTTCGAATTGCTTGTTTTATATGACATCATTAACGATAAACATGTATTTCAGAGTTGTCATTTTGCAATATCAAATCCCCGACTTCAGTACTGTCAGTACTTTGATTTTAGTCCTAACCGGTGTATACATAGATCAATCTCCTTCGCAGTTATCTCCCCTGAATTGGGATTGGGGAGATCTCTGCCGGCACAGCTTGAGTTACCAAGATTTCAGGTAATTGATTTTTTATATTGATTTTTATTTAAAAACGTAAATATGCTTTATGTGATGTTTTAAGCATATGGGGTGTCAGATATGAATCCAAATAAAAAAAATATAATTGGATTTAAAAAAATGATTTCAGAAATATAAATAAATTTACGATATCACGTGACATTCACCATGGTCACGTGATTTATATGCCTGCAGTGATAATGTAAGGCATTGTCGCTGTGTGGAGTTTGTACATAGATTTTACCACCACGGAACAAGCAAAAAATGGTTATCGCTCGAAGTAAGATTTTCATTGCTATAACGTCGAAAATAACCATGTTCAATCTTCAAACAACAAAATATTTATAGTTTTGTCATCTCTCTGTTGGCGTAAGAGTTTAAATTAAGTTTGGCTTAGTTGTCGACGAAAAACAATGGGGTCAAAATTCATAACGCCGGCGTCCCCCCCCCCTTTTTGCCTTGGTCAATACCTTTTATGATACATTTTCTGTAAGGCCTCAACCAGCTTCATTTTTATACCCCCGCAAACGAAGTTTGGAGGGGTATACTGGAATCAGCCTGTCGGTCCAGTGGTTGGATGGTTGTCTCCAAAACTTTGTCCGGACAACTGACTCCTCCTACACTTGTGGACCGATTTAGTTCATACTTGGCACAAGTGATCATTGTCACTTGTAGATCATCTTTGCTTGTAGATCATCTTTGCTAGCCAAGGTTGAACCCACCTACGTTTGTAATCACCCTTGGCGGATTTAGTCCAATTTTCTTGAAATCGCGAAGCGCCGCCTGGCGGTTGTTCTGTTGGTTGTTTACGTCCATTATTGATGACGTCATTAACGCGTGTTGTCTTTCGCGTCAAACGTCATGCGAGTTATGTAAAAGTTAGCTTCTTTTTTGGTCGAATTATCGAAAGTATAATAATTCGTCGATTAAAGTTAGGGAATTCCTGTCTATTGCAGTGAAATTCTTAGGAAAAATCGCCCATCTTCGCGTTTTTGAGTGGCAAATGCAATGCTTTTTCCCGCCCGTTGTCATGGTTTGGTTACTCATAGCAAATGTGTCAGTCGATAATCTGATTGGTTCCAGCGAGACCTCACTGGAACCAATGAAAACGCTTTCCAGGAGAGTAGACCAAGAAAATCAGACTAAATACGCCAAGGGTGAATACAGAAACGACGTTACGTCGTAGATATCACCCTTGGATTGCGAAGATGCCTGTAGATGTGCAAGACGCAAATTTCACAGTAATCCGATCATTACTTTCTGAGTTATTGCCCCTCAGCCTGATTTGACCAAAAAATGCTTGTCCGGACAACTCCTCCTACAGTTATTGTCCGATTTGCTTCATACTTGGCACAGGTGTGCATTATGACCTATAGATGTGCAAGACACAAATTTCATGAAAATCGTACAATTACTTTCTGAGTTATGGCCCCTGATTTGACCAAAAAATGCTTGTCCCGACAACTCCTCCTACAGTAACTGTCCGATTCACTTCATACTTAACACAGGTGTGCATTAGGACCTGTAGATGTGCAAGACGCAAATTTCACGAAAATCCGACCATTACTGTCTGAGTTATGGGCCCTGATTTGACCAAAAAAATGCTTGTCCGGATAACTCCTACAGTTACTGTCTGATTTGCTTCTTACTTGGCACTAGTTTCAAAAATGTAACGGACTTGACCTGTCAGGAGTCATGAACACGACAAAATCATGAAAGTTCATGGAGTACGACATCGCAGCTAACTTGGCACAGGTGTGCATTAGGACCTGTAGATGTGCAAGACGCAAATTTCACAGAAATAGTACCATAACTTTTTGAGTTATGGCCCCTGATTTGACCAAAAAATGCTTGTCCGAACAACTCCTCCTACAGTTATTGTGCGATTTGCTTCATACTTGGCACAGGTGCACATTAGCACCTGAAGATGTGGAAGATGTGCAAATTTCACGGAAATCGTACCATTACTTTTTGAGTTATGGCCCCTAATTTGACCAAAATATTTTTGTCCGGATAACTCCTCCTACAGTTACTGTCCAATTTGCTTCATACTGGGCACAGGTGTGCATTAGCACCTGTAGATGTGCAAAATGCAAAATTCACGAAAATCAGACTGATACTTTCTGAGTTATGGCCCCTGATTTGACTAAAAAATGCTTCTCCGGACAACTCCTCCTTCAGTTACTGTCCGATTTCCTTCATATTTAGCACAGGTGTGCATTAGCACCTGTAGATGTTCAAGACGCACATTTTACGAAAATCGGACCTATACTTTCTGAGTTATGGCCCCTGATTTGACCAAATTTCAAGAAAATTGGATTGACAATTTCTGAGTATGGCTCCTGATTCAACAAAAATGCTTGTCCGAACAAAGGTGGTGGCGGGGGTATTTTTATCACCTTCAGTGATAGATTTCTATTTTTTTTCTAGCAAAAATTTAATGTTGTCTCGGGATGACAAATTTATCATGTCCTTTTACACCTTTATCATCTGTTGCCCTCTCATTTTCTAGGTGTTTCCAATGTCTTCATTGTTGCTGCAAAGAGAACGGCATTCGGTACTTATGGAGGATCACTTAAAACAGCCTCGCCCACCATGTTACAAGTGGCTGCATGTCAAGGTGCGCTGGCTCAGGGAAACATTAACCCAGAACTGGTCAACTCAATAACCATCGGAAATGTTCTTCAGGTAACGCTTTATCCATTAGGATGCTCCTCTTGGGTACCATGGTACTTATTACTACTTAATGGCGTCCGTAAAAACCAATAATGAATGGAGACATTAAAACATTCCCTGTTTTCTTTTTCTATAGCAATACAATGCAAATGAAATTTTAATAAAAGTAATCGCTGAATATTAGAGTACATGATTTTGCTTTTTGTTTTGCTAATGCACTAAGTCGGTAGATGATACCTTGTTCGCAAATGAACACTGTTTTGAATACTGTGGTACCGTAAAAGAAGCTGTATCGAAGTGGACTACTACAGGCCCGTAGGAACAGGGGGGCTAGGGGGGGGGGGGGGGGGGGCTAAGCCCCCCATGTTAGCCAAAAATGCCGATTTTTCTTAATTTTACACTGAAAATTTTGGGAATATCCAAATTAGCCCCCCAATATTCAGGACAAGGGCTTTAGCCCCCCCTCATATGAAATTGCTTCCTAAGGGCCTGTACTATAGTGCACAATGAGGCCTTTTAAATCCCTCACACTTACAAGAAAAGGCTTTGAAAACATTGTGGAAAATGAAGAAATTTCTTCATTTTCTACAATGTTTTCAATCTTTAAACTTAAGATGGGAACTTTTTCAAATTTTCATCAACTTGAAATTGTCGCCAGCAACATCTTTCAAATTAGAACAATCCTAACTTTTAAAACTGCCTTGCCCACAATGTTGCAAGTGGCGGCGTGTCAAGGTGTCCTGGCTCAAGGAAATGTTAACCCAGAACTTGTCAACTCAATAACCATCGGAAATGTTCTACAGGTAAAACATAGCATATCTTCAGCATTTTTTTATAATTAACTCCCTTTAACCTTAGCCCATTCATACTTGACAATGACACTTTTTTGACACCCCACAAGATGAAGGCTTTGGAAAAGATTTTACGTAAAAATTAAGAGGTATTAATTGCTCAGTGACATGCAATTTTATCATTTCCCAAAATGTGGACAGAAATGCCAAAGCATAAGAAAACTATATTCACTTGAACTTGTAGTCTGTACTTGTATCTGACCTACTTTTGCGCCAGGTGTAGGCTGCACAATTTCTTAGCTCTGAATTATTTGCAAAAATTTATAGGAAAGGTATTTTATTGATATGTGAAAATAAGCATGAATGTATATAAAGGTGTATTTGTTGGATATAATTCTTAAATTCTGCTTTTATCATATGGTTTTTAAGATATTTCCAAAATACTAATTATTTTTTATAGTACAAATTATTGGTTTATGCACACTACAATGAATTGTGAACACGTATCACGGGTTTTACAATATGACAGTAGCGATTTGTATAAACTTCGGCGTTCAAAACTCACTGGAAAACCTAACTCTTGTACAATGGCAAAATTAAAACAGCTAGGTATTTTAAGATATAGACAATCCCGAGGGAGGAATTAATTGGTCAAAAGAACGTGGGATATGAATGAAGGGGGTCAATCTTCAAAATCTACAGCCATTACCCGAAGCCATAAGTATCGTAATTTCTTTACAGCGAAGGTACTGTTAGCGTAAAAGGTCAGTTAACGCTTACAGTAATATAAAAATCAATGCATGTAACAAAACACAGATTTACACAAAAGGAACAACACATCTCAAGTTTGGCACATTAAATGCGAGATCCGTGAAAAATAAAACTTTATCAATATGTAATTACATTTTATCCAATAATTTCGACGTCCTTGCTATTACAGAAACATGGCTTGGTACACATGTTGACAAGGCCTGCATAGGCGAACTCTTACCGGATGGCTATCAGATCAGGCATGTCCCTCGCACTGGTAGACGAGGAGGTGGTGTCGCCACTATACATTCCAACGTAGTTGACCTTCGTATCGTAGAGTCAACTAATGACAAAAGATTCTCCAATTTTGAATACATAGACTGTAATCTTGTTGTAAATGGCTACTCCCTGCGATTTGCTGTAATATATAGACCTCCGCCAACTCGTGAGAATGGTCTAAGTACCAGCGATTTTCTTGACAACGAATGGCCAACATTTTTAGCAAATTATTCAACAATAAGTAACAATATGATAATAACAGGAGATTTGAATTTCCACATGGATACCCCCACAGACCGAGATACAGCAAGGCTAGTTAGCATTCTTGAATCCTGTGGATTAAGACAGCATGTTTTTCAACTAACCCATATAAATGGTCACACTTTGGATGTCATCATCACCAGAGATTCTGAGCATATTCTATCAGACATATTAGTTACCATCTTCGCTAGCCAAGGTTGAACCCACCTACGTTTGTATTCACCCTTGGCGGATTTAGTCCGATTTTCTTGAAATCGTGAAGCGCCGCCTAGCGGTTGTTCTGCTGGTTGTTTACGTCCACCATTGATGACGTCATTAACGCGCGTTGTCTTTCGCGTCATACGTTATGCGGATTATGTAAAAGTTAGATGCTTTTTTGGTCGAATTGTCGAAAGTATAATAATTCCTCGATTAAAGTTAGGGAATTCCTGTCTATTGCAGTCAAATTCTTAGGAAAAATCGCCCATCTTCGCGTTTTTGAGTTGCACATGCAATGCTTTTTCCCGCCCGTTGTCATAATTTTGTTACTCATAACAAATGTATCAATCGATAATCTGATTGGTTCCAGCGAGGTCTCGCTGGAACCAATGAAAACGCTTTCCAGGAGGCCAAGAAAATCGGACTAAATCCGCCAAGGGTGAATACAGAAACGACGTTACGTCGTAGATGTCGCCCTTGGCTTGCGAAGATGATTAGTTACTGACCCAGGGCTTTCTGATCATACTGGTACTGCTTTCTGTGATCACTACGCGTTGGAATTCAACGTACAGGCGACAAGACCTAGTCCAATTAGTAAAACTGTTTCGTATAGGCGACTTAGCTCTATAAATATTGATTCTTTTAACCCTTTCCCAAACAGCAAAATTTTAGGGTGATCCACTTCAAAAACTTCCACAAATGACAAAATGGATGTTATTAAAGATAAAACTTGTGTAAAATATGGTAAAGAAAATATTGAGACAAAAGGAGAAACTGCTGGTTATCAGCAGTTTCTTCTTTTGTTTCAATGTTTTCCCAAGCCCTCTCTATTAGGGACGTCAAAACCAGGTCTTGTTTGGGAAAGGGTTAAACAAGATATCTCTGGATGTGAAATATTGCTCAGTGCTATGCAATCAAATGATGTGGATACTTTACTTGAAGCTTATACCACTGGACTACAATCAATCGTTGATAAGCACGCTCCTTTAGTCACTAAAACTATTGTACTGAGACCTGTGTGTCCATGGTACACACAGGATCTTCACGACGCCAAGCATTTAAAACGAAAGCTTGAGCGCCAGTGGCGTAAGAGCAATTTAGCTGTTCACCACGAATTGTACAGAAACCAATGCTCAGTTGTAAATAAACTTCTCAAGTCAACTAAAACAACTCATTACTTAGAGAAGATTGAGTCTTGTGGACGTGATCAGAAACAGTTATCTAAAGTAACTAACCGTCTTCTTGGTGTCTCAAACGATGTTATTTTACCATCTGATTCATCCATTCTGTTCCTTGTTGAGAAATTTAGTGACTTCTTCGTCAACAAAGTTGAGACCATACGGAATGGAATAAATTCCAGTACATCATCAAAATCACTAGCGGAAACACCCGAAATTGAACAATCCCTATCTAACATTCTGACAAAGTTTCGACCAGTTACATTTGATGAAGTAAAACGCATCATAGCTCAATCTCCAAACAAAAGCTGTGAGTTAGATCCAATCCCTACGTGGCTTCTTAAATTGTGCATTGATGATCTGGTTGAGATTATTACAAAGCTAGTCAATTTGTCATTAGAATCAACATATGTACCCAGACTCTTTAAAAGTTCACATGTTAAACCTTTGTTAAAGAAACCCGGTCTTGACAAAAATGAACTGAAGAACTATCGACCTGTTTCAAATTTACCTTTCATCTCAAAAGTGCTTGAAAAGGTAGTAGACGTTCAAATAGAACAACACTTGTCCGAAAATAAATTACACGAACTTCACCAGTCAGCTTATAGAAAATTTCACTCAACTGAAACAGCTCTACTTAAAGTTCAAAATGATATATTGCAATCGTTAGATATGGGCAACATTACTATTCTCGTACTGCTCGATCTATCGGCAGCGTTTGATACAATAGACCATGACATTCTTCTTCATCGTTTAGAACATGACTTTCATATCTCCGGTAAGCCACTTGCCTGGATGAAGTCATACTTAACGGACAGGCATCAATCTGTGTTCATTAACGGAGTCTTATCAAACCCAGTGCTAATGAAATACAGTGTTCCACAGGGTTCCGTCCTTGGTCCTAAGAATTATGTCATGTATACAAAGCCAGTAGGTATGATCTGCAGAAAGCATGACCTCGAATATCATTTCTACGCAGATGATTCGCAGCTTTACCTCTCGTTCAAGCCTTATGACAATGTCTCGAGAGATGAAGCTATACGACGTGTTGAAATATGTTTGACCGAAATCACAGAATGGATGAACAATAACATGCTCAAGCTCAATGTAGATAAAACCGAACTTATAGTCTTTGCACCAAAGAAACATTCGAACCAAATTGAAAATATATCTATTAAAGTTGGTAGTTCTGACGTAAAATCGTCGAAGTCTGTGAGAAATCTTGGTGCCTTTTTTGACTCACAAATGAACATGGAATCACATGTAAATAGTGTTTGTAGATCCTGTTATTCTCAGCTGCGCCAAATCGGACGTATCAGAAAATATTTAAATGGTGATGCCACTTAGTCTCTTGTCAACTCATTGGTTACGTCAAGGTTAGATTACTGTAACTCTTTACTCTTTGGGTTACCAAAGAAAACTCTGAATAAGTTACAGATGGTCCAAAATATTTCAGCTCGTATAGTCGCCAGAACACCGAGACGCCATCACATAACACCAGTGTTGAAGGAATTGCACTGGATACCTGTACATTACAGAACCCAATTTAAGATACTGACTTATACATATAAAGCCCTGCATGGACTAGCGCCAGAATACATCACATCTCTTTTAAACATATACAAACCAAACCGTGAACTTAGGTCCGGATCAAATGCCACAACACTTGTATTACCCAAATGTTGCACTAAAACATATGGAGATCGCAGTTTCATGAGTGCAGCTCCTGTATTGTAGAATTCTCTCCCATTTGAGATAAGAGCCATTTCCACAATTTCATCTTTTAAGAAGTCCTTAAAGACTCATTTATTTTTACAGATTTATGGAAATTGAACAGTTTTCTTCTTTTAATCAATAATTCGGTTTGCTTTTAAGGTTTATAATGTTTTGATGATATATTTTATGTGTACATATTTGTTTTAGTACATATATATTTTTTTTAGTTTGTAAAGCGCTTTTGAACGTACTCCAATATGATAAAAGCGCTATATAAGTTTGGTATTTAATAATAATAATAGTCAGAAACATTTTTAAAGGATGGGTTGCAATAAGGGTTCAAAAAATAGATTTTCTTTAAATTCTGTGAATTGATAGGGTTACATAATATATTTAATTTGTATGTGTAAAAATTCTGATGAGGGCTTATTTTTGGAGATAATGGCTAACAAAGTGGGTGGGGTAAATTGACATGAAAAGCATTTTTTACTTTGAAGTTAAATAACTTTTTCTGTATGGATCAGATCGAAGTGAAATTTTGCACGTACTTTCAATGTACTAAGGACAGAATATTTTCGGAATAATTAATCATGTATATCAGTTTGTTGATTTTCTGTATCCGTCCTTCTGTCGATCTCAGATTTTGCTTATTTTTGATGCACTAACTTTACGAAACTATCTCTACAAACTTTATTTTTGTATGAATTAACATGATATTTTGTGAACATGATCCTTTATCATGTAGCTAGATATGTGTAGACTTTGAGTCAAATTCATTGCATAGAACCAAAGTTATTTGACCTTGACCTTCAAAGGTTATTCTAAAATATTAAATTTTAAGTGAAAATTTATCATGAAAATTGGTATATGAAGTGAATTGTAAGCAAATAAAGTTATTTTCATTATATCCTCGATGTAATTACTTAGTTCAGTAGAAAATTCACGATTGATGCTGACTTTTTTGCACATAATAACAAGGATTTGTAAAGGGCAAGTGGACAATTTCCTTTTCAAAAGTCATTATTGTTCTGTATGTCAAGGTCAAGTTCTACTTTAAAATTTACATTGAACAAACTTAAAACAGTAAGAATATTTTACCTGTGACTTTTTTTTTTATTAAAATATACTTTATAAGACCATTTTTATATCAAGGTATAGCTGAAAAATATAAAAGTGACTTTTTAGAATTACCTTTGAAGGTCAAGGTCAAATAACTTTGGTTCTATGCAATGGATTTGACACAAAGTCTACACATATCTAGCTACATGATAAAGGATCATGTTCACAAAATATCATGTCAATTCATACAAAAATAAAGTTTTTAGAGATAGTTTCGTGAAGTTAGTGCATCAAAAATAAGCAAAATCTGAGATCGACAGAAGGACGAATACAGAAAATCAACAAACAGATATACATGATTAATTATTCCGAAAATATTCTGTCCTTAGTACATTGAAAGTATGTGCAAAATTTCACTTCGATCTGATCCATACAGAAAAAGTTATTTAACTTCAAAGTAAAAAATGCTTCTCGTGTCAATTTACCCCACCCACTTTGTTAGCCATTATCTCCAAAAATAAGCCCTCATTAGAATTTTTACACATACAAACTAAAGATATTATGTAACCCTATCAATTCACAGAATTTAAAGAAAATCTATTTTTTGAACCCTTATTGCAACCCATCCTTTGGTATAAATTTTCCTGGACTCTGGTTATCGGTTAAATAGAGTAAGACTACTAGCTAGTGAATTGGTTTCTCTATTCTACAGGCATCAGCGACAGATGCATGCTATGTGTCCAGGCATGTCCCGTGGGCCTGAAGTGTGGGGTTCCTCATTAACAGTTGACAAAATTTTAGACTTGTCCAAATTCAAAGGTGTTGTGAAAAACATAGTGGAAAATGAAGAAATTGCTTGTCACAAGCAATTTCTTCAATTTCCACAATGTTTTCCAAAGCATTTTTTAAGGGTGTCAAAAAGAGTCACCATGCGGGAATGGGTTCATTTTCTCTATTCTACAGGCCTCGGCGACAGATGCTTGCTATGTGTCCAGGCATGTGGGCCTGAAGTGTGGGGTACCTATTAGAGTTCCAGCGTTGACCATCAGTAGATTATGTGGTAGTAGCTTTCAAGCTGTTGTTAACCCATTCCCACATATTAACACCTCCTGAGGCCCTACAAGATATCTGTAGTCATTGGAAAACCTTGTGGGAAATGAAGAAATTGCTTGTGACAAAAAATTTTCTTCATTTCCCGAAATGTTTTCAACACAGACAGACCAAAAAATGTATCATTTCCCGAAATGCTTTCTACCCAGAGTCAGACCGAATAATGTACTATTCCATTCAATTGAAATTGTGGTTTGCAACATCTTTGAATTTGGACATGGACGAAATTTTGCCATCTGGTAAAGGGTCATTGCTGCACAGGTGAGCCATTGAGCAGTGTGTCGGGTGTATCTTATGACAATTTGACACATTTTTTCTCTATTCTACAGGCTTCAGCGACAGATGCGTGCTATGTATCCAGGCATGTGGGCCTGAAGTGTGGGGTTCCTATCATAGTTCCAGCATTAACCATCAGTAGATTGTGTGGTAGTGGCTTTCAGGCTGTTTATAACTCATTAATTGGTTTATTTTCTCTATTCTACAGGCTTCAGCGACAGATGCATGCTATGTATCCAGGCATGTGGGCCTGAAGTGTGGGGTACCTATCATAGTTCCAGCATTGACCATCAGTAGATTGTGTGGTAGTGGCTTTCAAGCTGTTGTTAACCCATTCCCACATATTGACGCCTCCTGACGCCATACAAGATATCTGTAGTCATTGGAAAACCTTGTGGGAAATGAAGAAATTGCTTGTGACAAAAATTTTTCTTCATTTCCCGAAATGTTTTCAACACAGACAGACCAAAAAATGTATCATTTCCCGAAATGCTTTCTACCCAGAGTCAGACCGAATAATGTACTATTCCATTCAATTGAAATTGTGGTTTGCAACATCTTTGAATTTGGATAGGTACGAAATTTTGCTGTCTGGTAAAGGGCCAACACTGCACAGAACAGCCATTGAGCAGTGTGTCGGGTGTATCTTATGACAGTTTGACACCTTTTTTCTCTATTCTACAGGCTTCAGCGACAGATGCGTGCTATGTGTCCAGGCATGTAGGCCTGAAGTGTGGGGTACCTATCAGAGTTCCAGCGTTGACCATTAGTAGATTGTGTGGCAGTGGCTTTCAGACTGTTGTTAACTCATTAACAGTTGACAAAATTTTAGACTTGTCCAAATTCAAAGGTGTTGTGAAAAACATAGTGGGAAATGAAGAAATTGCTTGTTACAAGCAATTTCTTCAATTTCCACAATGTTTTCCAAAGCATTTTTTAAGGGTGTCAAAAAGGGTCACCATGCGGGAATGGGTTTATTTTCTCTATTCTACAGGCTTCAGCGACAGATGCATGCTATGTGTCCAGGCATGTGGGCCTGAAGTGTGGGGTTCCTATTAGAGTTCCAGCATTGACCATCAGTAGATTGTGTGGCAGCGGCTTTCAAGCTGTTGTTAATGCTGCGCAGGTGAGCCATTACTTATCATGCTGAGCAGATTATGGTCAGACTGCACATATGAAAATGTGCAAGATGATCATGTTCTATTCTACCTGCCAAAACGACTATTATATTCTTGATCAGCATTGTAAGGTTTAATTATAATATAACATTTGGTAGGCTTGTATACATCAGAGTACCTGCCTTGTCTGTAGCAGATTACATTGTATATGCTGGCGGCTATGTTTTACAGGTGGGCTACTCTATGTAAAAAGAAGTCTTTATCATGCTGAACTGAAACAAGCTTTAAAATTTATGGAACACATATTATATTTCTATTGTGGGGCCGTAGGCAAACATTTTTCTTTCAGAAACTACTGTAAAATACAGCAGCACTTGTTTGATTTACTCAAAGAGTAAGACAAAAATTGATAAGACAAAATTGCAAAGGAAATCATACTAAATTGTGCTTTGATCATGCTGTGGTATGGTTTAATACCACACATTCATTACCACACAGTGACGCCTTTTGACACCCAACAATGTAAAGACTTTGGAAAATATAGTGGAAAATGAAGAAATTGCTTATCACAAGCAATTTACTCATTTCCCACTATGTTTTCTTCACAGAAAAGATATGAAAAAAAAAATAAAATTCCATTCATTTGCAACTGTCGTCTGCAACATCTATGAGAGTGGACTGGTCTAAAATGTTGCTGTCTGTTAATGTGTTATCCTCAACAAATGGACAATCGCTAGTTAACAATATTTTCTACATTAACAGGAAATCAACCTCGGTGAGGCGAGTATATGCCTGGTAGGAGGAACAGACAGCATGAGTTGTGCACCATACGCCATCAGAAACATCCGATTTGGGACCAAACTTGGAGATAAAATGGAGGTTTGTTTACACATTAGCTAAACACTTACCCAAACAAACCATAGTAGAAAAAATTGGAAACATGGAGAGAAAAGGAGAAATTGCTGAAAATTAGTTATTTCTTCTTTTTCCTCAATATTTTATGGCCTTGTATGGAAAGATCGGGGCATATTGTTTTACTTGTGTCTGTGTCTGTCTGTCCATCTGTTTATCAGTCGGAAAATTTACCTGAAAATTTAACGTTTGCTTTTTCGGGAGATTGGTGTTTCACAAACACATCTTGTTTAAACTGCTTGTCATCACTTGCTTCTCTTGCCTAAATGTTTTCCTCAGTATTTTTTACAAAGTACCTAAAATACAGGACTTCTTTGGAAAAGTGTTTACAGTCAAACCTCGATCTCTCGAGCACGGGCCTCTTCAAACACCACAGAAAATTCGAAATAGAATCTCTGTCCCAACACAATTTGTTCTTTATTCCTTATTGTCAAGCGCGGATAACTCGCACACCTCAGGATCGATCTTTTGAACACATTTTCTGGTCCCGTGCGTTGATTTATTATATAATTCACCACACAAAGTTGAACAAAGGGTTTTCCAATAAATCTAACTGGCTTCTATTGTTTGTTTTCACACCTATCGCCGGATAATCTCTTTTTGACAGCTTCTTGTTTATCAATTAAACCGATGCGTAAGTATCACTTGTCATGAAAAATACATGTTTTTAATTACCATTTTTTGGTTTTAATTGTATCGTAATTGGGTCTTAATTGCGAGCTTTAATTGATTGGGTCTTCATTCTGACTTTGATATTCGTAAACGTCGTAACTACAACTTAGCCAAGCTGCACTTACAGTATTCACAAACGTAGGCAGCTTATCTTTCAAAATACTATACCTGATAAAATTAAAGCAGATTCTCTACAAAACTCCTTCGTTTATACGATCTAGCTCAGCTAGATCGTATAAGCGAAGGAGTTTTGTAGAGAATCTGCTTCAATTTTATCAGGTATAGTATTTTGAAAGATTAATATGATGAAAATTTATTCTTTGTTATTAAAGATGTCCTTAGTTACACAAATAAAGATATCTTCTCAAGAAAACATTTTTGGTTCGTCATGCGAGTATTCCATATGCTTTTCAGTGTACTGAATGTCGGATATAGCCTATTTTCGGACAGAATGCCGCGATTTCCCCTTCTTTATGACGTCGTCATGACGAATTTTGGATGAGTCGAACTTCAGATATCTCGAACAAATTAAGGGGTCCCGTTGGTGTTCTAGAAACGGAAGTTTGACTGTATGTCATTGGTCGTAACTCTTGACTCATGAGTTGTAGGGGTTTCATGTGTGTATTCCTTGCAACAAGATTTTTTCTATGATACCAAAGTCAAAACTCAATTCACAAGGTCACATTTCCAAAACAACTATAAATGTAATGGGGACATTGCCGCTGCACAGACATACCTAGTAATCCAATCATGTCTATCTTAAGGTTGATGATCTGGTCTGATTTTCATGTTTGAATTTTATTTTGTCAGCTGGAAGACGTTATGTGGTCTGCCCTGACAGATTCCTACACCGGTCTACCCATGGCAATTACGGCAGAAAATCTGGCAGAACAATACAGCATATCCAGACAGGATTGTGATGATTTTGCCTTACAATCACAACAAAGATGGGGAAAAGGTAGGGCATTTACGTATTAGACAGAAGATGTAATATGAAAAAATGCAATGCCTCTGACCAGGGTCAATACAACTATTTAACAATACATGAGAACTATGCTTTTGCATTTGCAAGAAATCGTTTTGTGACATAAGTCCTACGGTAGAAGTGCCAATCCCGGATAGCTCAGTTGGTGATGGCAGAGTATAATAGATTCTACGCAAAATAAACATTCAAATGCGCACAGCGCATTGAATGTTTATATTGCGTAGAATCTACTATACAGACTCTATCTGGCTTAGTGTTCGCTAGTGGGGGGGGGGGGGGTCAGGACTCCCCTCTGGATCTGTGCATGCAGATATGTGTCATACCACGAAGGTTTGTCGTGGCACACAGGGAGGAATGCCGCAACTTATTTGGGACATTACCAGTAATCTTTTTGATAACCCCTTTTTTCGCCAAATTCCAGGGGGGGTCACGACCTCCTGACCCCCACACCCATCTGGATCCGCGCATGATTGTTGTTACTGTTGTCTGTCCATCTGTATTTCTGTCTGTGAATCAGAAACACAACTTTGACATTATTTAAAGTTTCTTTGGTAATTTGTGTTGCGCTAACTCATCTTGTATACTTGAAGGTTTTAAAAAAATGTATGAATTACTGTCTTAAAACATTGTAGATTTGGCTATTAGATTTAAGTTTGTGTTAATCATTTTGCTCCAATTTTTATCTTGAAAAAGATGAATGAGGCAATGGGTATTTTGATGCCTGCGTATGGAAAGATCAGGGGTATATTGTTTTACTTGTGTCCATTTGTCTGTGTGTCCATCTTTCTGAAGACTTAAAAATGACCATTTTTGGGGCATTCGTGTTTCACGAACACACCTTTTTTAACTCTTTCCTAATCGAGACCTGGTTTTGACATCCCTAAGAAAAGGCTTGGGAAAACTTTGAGGCAAAAGAAGAAAATGCTGATAACTATTCTCCTTTTGCCTCAATATTTTCTTTGCTATATTGTACACAAATTCTATCCTTATAAACATCCTTTTTGTTCTCTGAAACCCCTTTCTAATTGGACTAGACCAATTTATGCCGTTTGGGAAAGGGTTAAAACTTAAATAAAATAATTTTAATTGTCTTTTATTTTCAGCACAACAAGAAGGAGTCTTCAAAGCTGAAATTACTCCTTTTGAAATTAAAGGGAAGAAAGGTAAAGTTTTATTTTCTGAGGTAGTTATATTTATCTTATCTCTTTCCAAAACATTTTATATCATGAATTGATGTTTAATCTTCAAGTATATTGTCTTGTCTTAAACTGAACAGGACTCTGAATAAAGGATGGAATCAAGTATTGATGACAGTGGTATTCATGCAAATATTTTCTATGATCACAAAAAATGTTTAAAATTTTATAAATTCGCCCAATATGTTAAGCTCTTGGAAAAAAGTTTTTTGTCTATTTTGTCTGTCTGTTTCTCTTTTTGTCTCAGAAAAGCTTCAACAACATTAGAACCGTATGTCATAAAGTTTACACATTTCACATGTGTATTCTATATGGATGATCTTACCCATGTCTACAAGGTCAATTTCTTTAGTTAATTATGAAGGTTGTATTTTAAATGCAGTTATGAGGGCATTGTTATTCGCAATTATATCAAATTTCAATGTCAAAAATGACTTTGATTTGAAAGAATCATTAATGTTTTTAGTGCACTAATGTAAGGTAAAATGTGACTTTCTCTCCTATATTTAGGTCCAGTAAGTTTTGAGGTAGATGAACACCCTAAACCCAACAGTACACCAGAAGCTTTAGCTAAACTGCCTGCTGTGTTTAAAAAAGGGGGAACTGTTACAGCCGGAAATGCTTCTGTGAGTAGAAACCTGATCGTCGACAATTTCTCAAACTATTTCTGTTAGGAATGTCAAAACCAGGTCTCTTTTGGGAAAGGGTTTAAAAGGGGGTACCATTACAACTGGAAATACTTCTGTGAGTGGTTTTCTAACAATTGATAGATTTTCACTGGTATGTAATTTAACACTTTCCCAAACAAGACCTGGTTTTGACATCCAAAATAGAAATGGCTTGGGTAAATTTTTAAATAAAAAAAAGATACAGTGTAATGCTGATAATCAACATTTTAATATTTTGCCTCAATATTTTCTGTGCTTTGAAAGACACAAATTTTCATTAACATCAATTTTGTCGTCTGCAACAACTTTATCTAAGACCACACCTAGATGTTGTTATTTTGGAATGTGTAACTGTTAATGTAAGGTCCTTCACCCAAACAAAAAAGGGTTTTGACATCCATATAAAAAAGGCTTTTGGAAACAATGAGGCAAAAGAAGCAAATGCTGATAATCAGCATTTCCTACTTTTGCCTAAATATTTTCTTCAACAACTTCCAATTCGTTGTCTGTATCAGATTTCTAACTTGAAAAGTCCAAAATTTTGTAATTTGGGAATGGGTAAAAAAAAGCTGTCAAAACAATTCTTTCAGTTATTAGCTGCCCTATCTTTTGTGGGACATGAATAAGTATTAGTAAGATATCCCTATTTCTTTTGAATGATGAAAGTATAGTATGCCATTTTTTTTTCAGTTTTGTCCATATAAGTTGAATTATGGCTAGAAGTATTTATATTTTCATACTATTTTTGTGTGTGTGTGTGTGTGGGGGGGGGGGGTAATATTGTGTGCTAGATTATGAAAAAGTGTACTAATACATTGAATTGTTTTAGAGTATTTGTTGTCATGTTAGTTGTTGCCAGTGAAGAGGCTGTAAAACAACACAATTTTACAGTTACTCCACAAGTTCAAGCTTTAAAAATATTGATGAAAATGGATAAAGTGCTGGCGTCAGTCTGAATTAATATTTAAAGGGGTGTTTAAAACATTCGCCATTACTACAGTTTGAAATGGGTATTTGTGAAGAAGCAGTAAAACAATACAATCTTACCCCACATATTCTGGCTTATATAAAACATTGATGAAAAAGGAGAAAATGGATGATATGAGTTTTATATTTTAGGGCATTTGTGATGGAGCAGCAGCTTTGGTTGTCGCAAGTGAAGAGGCAGTAAAACAACACAATCTTACTCCATTGGCCAGACTTGTGTCTTATGGAATAGCAGGTAAATAAATACAGACTTTGAAACTTGTTCTTAATTGCACAATTATGACGCTTTCTGATGTCGTACATGATAAAGGCATTGGAATACATTTTGAAAAATGAAGAAGTTACTTGTTACATTCATGTTGATTTCATGTGACCGGCCTTTGCTTCCATAAGAATATATGAAAAATAAAAGACAAGTTAAACTTGCTGTTTTTCTCCCTTTTTAGCTCGACTTTTCGAAGAAAATGAGAGCTTATACTGTCACCCGGGCGTCGGCGTTGGCGATGCAACAAAGGTTAAAGTTTTTTCAAATATCAATGACTTCCATACTATCAAAGGGATTCAACCCAAACTTGGAATACTTACCATCACACCCTCTACCTTACTACCAGGGCCCATGACCCTGGCTCCACTATATTTGGAGTTATGCCCCCTTTACAAGGGGTGATCCAAAAGTTCGTAAAATGGATCCATTACTTCCATATTACTAGCTTAGACACTGTATAAATTAGTAATATCGTAGTTTAAGATCTATAGACTCTATCAAAATGAAAAGATTTACCAAACAAAATTAAGTGCCAGTAAACTGTGTTACCATAGTAACGCAGGTACGCCTAGGCGGGGGAGCGCAAAAAGATAATACATTGTCGTTAATTAAATCGAATTTTCTTTAATTTCATCCAGAATATTCTGACGCAAATTATTATTACACTAGTATGACATCCTTACGTCAAGTTTGATATGTTGTTGTAGAAGTTGCTACGAAAACACTACATTTTCTATAAGATAGAATGAACCAAGGGAAATGTGACATGACGTCAGAACTTAATTAGAATATTGGTCAGGCATAAAATTCTGCCTCGATCTTAGTCATTCACCAACGCAGACGTTTAAAATATTAAAGAAAACGAGTATAAGGTGCTTTAGAGAAATTGTGTGTAAGTTACACTTGAGATTCGAACTGTAATAGTGGATAATGGATGCAGAGATAGTCTTGCTATCAGCCACAACCTGATTAACGACGTCATAAATGGGATAAACAGGCATAGGCTTCGATTTGATAGTAGGCCCATCTTAAAACAGCCACACTGAAAATTGTTCAACATTCCGATTCAAAAAAGTGTGAGACCGATTTCAGCACAAGTATATTTTAGGCAGGGAATAGTATGAGAGTAAATAGGGCCTTTAAAAGTAAGGGTTCATAATCGTGTGAAGATGACGTCGTATTTGACGTTCTTGCTCCCCCGCCTCGCGCATGGTATTTGTCTAAAATTCATCACTGTTCAAAAATTGTTTCATGTACACAATTAAAAATTTCCATGTTTTTTGTAAAGATGTCACACTTCATGACTGTATAACTTTTGTTTTTATAGTCAACACTCCTGAAATTTTATTAACCCATTTTACGAACTTTTGGATCACCCCTCGTATACTTAGAAAATAAGTATAAGTTGTTACATGCAACTCATATCTCTGTTTCTACTTATGCTATTGCTCTGAAACTTTGCACATGCTTTTGTGACCAAAATATTAGCCTCTAGGCAAAGATTCAATACTCTCACATTTAATTTACTGGAATTTTAACCTTTTTATGCCCCCGATAGGGAGGCATCATAAATTTGACTTGTCCGTCCGTCCGTCCGTCTGTCCGTCCGTCCGTCATTCCGTCCAAAAACTTTAACATTGGCCATAACTTCCTTATTACTTAACATATTCGCTTCATACTTTACCACAACATTCCTTGGTACATTACCTTTCTGTAGGCACATACTTTGGTGACCTTGACCCCTGGATGACCTTGACCTTGAACATAGATTGGCCATAATTTAAAATCAAAGCGGTGTCGGGGGCATTGTCATCTTACAGTGACAGCTCTTGTTTGACTTAGAAATTCTGGGTTAAGCAACTTAGAAAAGACGAGCGCGCTGTCTTACGGACAGCTCTTGTTTGGTCTAAGTAAGGGAAGATGCTCATTGCAAAATGAAAGTTTTAGGGGTTATACTGGAATAAGCTTTTCTGTCCATCCGTGTACAAAATACTTGTCCGAACATATCCTTGAAAGTAAAGTAGCTATGATCATAAAACTTTGTGGGTAGATAGATCTTACTAAAGAGAAGTGCAATGTACAAAGACAATAACTACCTTGCTTATTTTGTGCGTTATTGCCCTTTGTTTACGACAAAAATGCTTGTCCGGACAAATGCAAAGGCAGTGGTATTTTATCACTTTTAGTGATAGATTTCTAATTTGATGTGGTAAGTAATATCAGAAATATAAATTCCAGGTTGTGATCCCAAGATAATGGGCATTGGACCAGTACCTGCAGGAGAAGGAGCCCTTAAAGCGGCAGGATTATCTGTTCAGGATATGGATATTTGTGAGGTAACACTGAATAATCTGCTTGTGTTTTAGGCCATTCCCATACAGCAAAATTTGATAATGGTCCAAATTCAAAGATGTTGTTCTTTTCCCTCAATATTTTTGTTTCATGCTATGATGCACAGCTTGATTACATACAATGACACTAATTGTGTTATCTGCAGCTTCTTTCAATTTGGACCACCCTTCATTTCTGTTGTTTGGAAAAGGGTTAAAGTTTCTCTTTCGCAGTAATAATAGATTTACACTTCTGAAGGTGCACATTATATTGGTAATATCTCTATCTGTCCCCTTACAGATATATTTCTGTATACATGTATTGTGAACGCAAATTCTGCATTTGATTTAAAAACAAAATAGAACTAGTTTTAGATAAAGAAAAGCAGGACATTTGGTGACTATTTCACTCTTTTAGAATATTATTATTATCCCCCGCCGAAAAAATTTTTCGGGGGGGATATTGTTTTTGCCATGTCCGTCCGTCCTTCCGTCCGTCCGTCCGTCCGTCCGTCCGTCCGTCCGACATTCGTTTCCGCGCTATTTCTTGGAAACTATAGACCGGATTTCGATGAAACTTGGCACACAGCTTCACTACAAAGAGGACATGCGCATATCGTCGGGGTTACCTGGTTCGACCATTGAATTCAGAGTTACTGCCCCTGATTGTTTAAGCCATATACATACAGAGTGATATTCGTTTCCGCGCTATTTCTTGAAAACTGTAGACTGGATTTCGATGAAACTTGGCACACAGCTTCACTACAAAGTGGACATGCGCATATCGTCGGGGTTACCCGGTTCGACCGCCGAATTTAGAGTTACTGCCCTTGAGTGTTTTAGCCATATACATACAGTGATATTCGTTTCCGCGCTATTTCTTGGAAACTATAGACCGGATTTCGATGAAACTTGGCACACAGCTTCACTACAAAGTGGACATGCGCATATCGTCGGGGTTACTCGGTTCGACCGCCGAATTTAGAGTTACTGCCCCTGACTGTTTTAGCCATATACATACAGAGTGATATTCGTTTCCGCGCTATTTCTTGAAAACTGTAGACTGGATTTCGATGAAACTTGGCACACAGCTTCACTACAAAGTGGACATGAGCATATCGTCTGGGTTACCCGGTTCAACCGCCGAATTTAGAGTTACTGCCCTTGACTGTTTTAGCCATATACATACAGTGATATTCGTTTCCGCGCTATTTCTTGGAAACTATAGACCGGATTTCGATGAAACTTGGCACACAGCTTCACTACAAAGTGGACATGCGCATATCGTCGGGGTTACTCAGTTCAACCGCCGAATTTAGAGTTATTGCCCCTGACTGTTTTAGCCATATACATACAGAGTGATATTCGTTTCCGCGCTATTTCTTGAAAACTATAAACCGGATTTCAATGAAACTTGGCACACAGCTTTACTACAATGCGGACATGCGCATATCGTCGGGGTTACCCGGTTCGACAGTCGAATTTAGAGTTACTGCCCCTGACTGTTTAAGCCATATACATACAGAGTGATATTCGTTTCCGCGCTATTTCTTGAAAACTGTAGACTGGATTTCGATGAAACTTGGCACACAGCTTCACTACAAAGTGGACATGCGCATATCGTCGGGGTTACCCGGTTCAACCGCCGAATTTAGAGTTACTGCCCCTGACTGTTTAAGCCATATACATAAACAGTGATATTTGTTTCCGCGCTATTTCTTGAAAACTATAGACTGGATTTCAATGAAACTTGGCTCACAGCTTCACTACAATGAGGACATTCGCATATCGTCGGGGTTACCGGATTCGACCGTCGAATTCAGAGTTACTGCCCCTGATTGTTTAAGCCATATACATACAGAGTGATATTCGTTTCCGCGCTATTTCTTGAAAACTGTAGTCCGGATTTCGATGAAACTTGGCACACAGCTTCACTACAAAGTGGACATGCGCATATCGTCGGGGTTACCCGGTTTGACTGCCAAATTTAGAGTTACTGCCCCTGACTGTTTAAGCCATATACATACAGAGTGATATTCGTTTCCGCGCTATTTCTTGAAAACTATAGATCGGATTTCAATGAAACTTGGCTCACAGCTTCACTACAAAGTGGACATGCGCATATCATCGGGATTACCCGGTTCGACCGCCGAATTTAGAGTTACTGCCCCTGACTGTTTTAGCCATATACATACAGAGTGATATTCGTTTCCGCGCTATTTCTTGAAAAGTATAGACTGGATTTCAATGAAACTTGGCACACAGCTTTACTACAATGAGGGGATACGCATATCGTCGGGGTTACCCGGTTCGACCGCCGAATTTAGAGTTACTGCCCCTGACTGTTTAAGCCATATACATACAGTGATATTCGATTCCGCGCTATTTCTTGAAAATTATACACCGGATTTCAATGAAACTTGGCACACAGCTTTACTACAATGAGGACATGCGCATATCGTCGGGGTTACCCGGTTCGACCGTCGAATTTAGAGTTACTGCCCCTGACTGTTTTAGCCATATACATACAGAGTGATATTCGTTCTGTTGAAGCCATATACATACAGAGTGATATTCGTTCTGTTGAAGCCATATACATACAGAGTTATATTCGTTTCCGCGCTACTTTATTGACAATGAAAATATATTCGGCGGGGGATATCAATTCAACGAATTTGCTTGTTTATACTTGTTCAACTAATGTTTATGTTAACAAAATATTTACAGGTATCTCTTTTTTATAGGTGAATGAAGCATTTGCGGCTCAATATCTGGCAGTAGAGAAAGGTTTGGGACTAGACAGAGCCAAGACCAACATGCATGGGGGAGCTATTGCTATTGGCCATCCTCTGGCAGCTTCTGGAGCAAGAATTACCGGACATTTGGTGCATGAATTACAGTAAGTGTGCTAAGTTTTGTATTTGAATAACTAAACCTTTGGAATGGTAAAAAAAAATTGGTCTAGTAATATATTAATCCTTGTCATGCTTAATTCAAAGAAGCAGGCAGTATAGAATAAGGCCAGACTGCATACATGTGCAAGCTGGTCTTGTTCTATTCTGCCTGTCAAAGTGAACGGAATATTCCGTGATCAGCTTAACCAGGGTTAATACTTGGCCGTAAAGAAGGTTTTGGACTAGACAGAGCCAAGACCAACATGCACGGTGGAGCCATTGCGATTCTTTATCCTCTAGCGACTTCTGGAACATGAATTACAGTAAGTGTGCTTAGTTTTGTGTTGATGTTACTAATACTTTCCAAAACAATACCTGGGCACTGTTTTACTAATGAATGTATGACATTTTTTTCAGACAATACAAACTTTCCTTTCCAAACACATTGTAAATTGAAGAAAGAATTCAAATTACAAAATCTTATTCTCATGGAAACCAAGTCATGTTGGATATTGTTTATTGCTGCTTTTCAACAAAAACCTCGTAACTGCAGCTTTAAAAAAGCTGCAGTTACAAGGTTTTTGTTGAAAAGCGATTTAAAATTCTATTGCTTTTCTTTTTGCAGACGTCAGAACAAGAAATACGCCTTTGGATCAGCCTGTATTGGTGGTGGACAGGGAATCGCTCTTATTCTGGAAAAGTGCTAAATATTCACTACATTCTTTGAAGAGTTATGGATATTCTTGGAAAAGTTAACTTTATACTGATTATTTAACACATTTCCACACAATTACTCTTTGACTCCCTACAAGGAAATGGCTTTGAAAAACATTGCAGAAAATGAAAAAGTTGCTTGTGACAAGCGACTGTATTTCCCACAAAGTTTTCTACCTAGAAAGGCCAAAATACTGATTATTTAACACATTCCCACAAAATTACTCTTTTTGACTCCCTACAAGGAATTGGCCTTGGAAAACTGTAGATTTCCATTCCCTTGAAATAGTCCTCTGCAACATCTTTGAATTGGGCCAGTATAAAAAATTTGCCTTTAGGCAATGGGTTAAAACAAAAAGCTTAAGATACTCAGAGATTGACAATGTTCTAAATCCAACTTGTCATGAAAATATTTTGGGTCCTAATATTCAAGCAATCATCTTGTTATGATTCGAATGGACAGTGATGTGATATTCTTCCTTTTTTAACCCATTCCCAAACAACAAAATTTTAGACTGCTCTTAATTCAAAGATGTTGCAGACAACCAATTCAAGTGAGTTATGTTTACATTTTTTGGTCTTTCTGGGTAGAAAACATTGTGGGAAATGAAAACATTGCTTGTGTCAAGCAATTTCTTCATTTTCCACATTGCCTCTGAAGCCTGGGGTGTCAAAAAGCGTCATTATATTTGAATTGGTTACAGCCATTTATCTGAAGATTTGACTCAAACTAGTGTTATATAATAACAACAAACTTGCAAAGTGCTACTTATAATACAAACTGCATATTGTAACATTATTTCTATGTTGGCTATTTTCATGCGGAAACCTTAATATAGATCAAGATGAGCTTGTGCTGACATCAAATTTGATCTTGACCTATAGTGCATGTTGATCCATGACATGAAAAATGGTCTCTTCTCTTGAAAGACATTTTAACCCTTTCTCAAACAAGACCTCTGGTTTTGACATCCCTAACATAAATGTCCTGGGAAAACATTGAGGCAAAAGAAGAAAATGCTGATCATCAGCATTTTCTCCTTTTGCCTCAATATTTTCTGTGCTGTTTTCTGCGCAAATCCTTTTTAGCTCCACTGGCCGAAGGCCAGCGAGCTATTGTCATGGCGTTGTGTCCGTCGTGCGTCCGTCGGTAAACTTTTCTTTAAAAATCTTCTTCTCAAACCAGTGGGCCAATTTTTATCAAACTTAGCAGAAATGTTCCTTGGGTGGTGCTTTACTTAAATTGCGAAAAAAATTTGATCGGTCCATAAATGTGGGCGTGGCAGGGCGGGGCTTATCAGACTTGAAGAAATCACAAAATAATTCCTTAAAAATCAACCATTCAGCCAATTTTGACTAAACTTGGCATAAATGTACCTTAGGTGGCCCTTTATTAAATCTGTCAGTGAAATTCTGATTGGTCCATAGATGTGGGCGTGGCAGGGCGGGGCTTATCAGACTTAGAGAAATCACAAAATAATTCTTTAAAAATCTTCTTCTCTCAAACCAGAGGGCCAATTTTGATCAAACTAGGCAGAAATGTTCCTTGGGTGGTGCTTTACTTAAATTGCGAAAAAGAATTTTGAATTGTCCATAAATGTGGGCGTGGCAGGGCGGAGCTTATCAGACTTAGATAAATCTCAAAATAATTCTTTAAAAATCAACCATTGAGCCAATTTTGACTAAATTTGGCACAAATGTACCTTTGGTGACTCTTTACCTAAATTATTAATGAAATTTTGCTTGATTTATAAATGTGGGCATGGCAGGGCGGGGCTTATCAGAATTGGAGAAATCACAAAATAATTCTTTAAAAATCTTCTCCTCTCAAACCAGTGGGCAAATTTAAACCAAACTGTACAAGACTGTTCCTTAAATGAACCTCTACTTTAAATGTGCAAAGAATTTTGATTGGTCAATAAATGTGGGCGTGGCAGGGCGGGGCTTATCAAAGAAATCATAAAATAATTCTTTAAAAATTAACCATTTGGCCAATTTTGACCAAACTTGGCAGAAATGTACCTTTGGTGACTCTTTAAATCAATTTTAGATGAAATTTTGATTGGTCTATGTATGTGGGCGTGGCTGGGGGCTCATCAGAATTGGAGAAAATAATTCTTAAATCAACCAATGGGCCAATGGAGAGCAATTTTGGCAGTACTTTTACTCGAGTGGGCCTTTACTTACTTTGTTAGTGAAAATTTGGTTGGTCCATTAATCTTGGCGTGGTATGGGGGGGGGGCTTATCAGAATGGTTGAAATCACATAATAATTCTTTAAAAACAACCATTAGGTCAATTTTAGCAAACTTGGCGTAAATGTTCCTTTGGTGGTTTACAGTGTTTTGAAACTTTGATTGGTCTATAACTGTGGGTATGGCAGGGCAGGGCTTATCAGAATTGGACAAACCATGAAATAATTCTTTAGAAATAAACCAATGGTCCAATTCAGATCAAACTTGGCAGAAATATTCCTTGGGTGACCCTTTTCAAAAATTGGCAGTGCGAGGCTTACAAGAAATCATGAGGTTATTCTTTTACTTTAGCCAGTGGAGCGATACAGGCCCTCTTGGGCCTCTTGTTATCAACACCCATTTAGTCATCTGCAGCAACTTTCAAATTAGACTAGTAAAAATTTTGCTGTTTGGGAAAGGGTTAAATACAGCTTTACACAAGGTTTTGGAAGCAAAGGCAGAAAACCACTGAAAATGGCCTATGACTGAGGTAAATGGCCTTAGTCGTTGTTTTCTCGGAAAGGCTCAAAGCTATTTTCAGCAAGAATAGTGTTAACTTGAATTCTTTATGATACCCGACTCACATTACTCATTATAATCATTTGAGCCATAATTTTGAAAAAAGGCCCTTACAGCATTCGAGACCAACATGGATCCAGATCAGCCTGTGCTTGTCCAGTCTTTTCCATGATCTTCTCAAATAGCTTCTTTATTGCCTGTAGCATCTCTTGGAAATAGCATGGATCCTGATAAGAATGCCTTAACCCATTCCAACATATTGACTTTTTAGCGAGCCGGGACTTTATGTCCGGGGAGCTAATGTCACAGCCCTAGAGTCGGCGTCACGTCCCGTCTTCACTTGAAAAACTTTAACCTGGTCTATATCTCAGGCACTATTAGAGATACAGCTTTGATATTTCATACATGGATACATCTCGACAAGACCTTTCATTTGGGACCATGACCTTTGACCTAGTGACCTTGGAGTTTGATCTACTTTTGAAAAACTTTAACCTGGCCTATATCTCAGGCACTATTAGAGATACAGCCTTGATATTTCATATATGGATACATCTCGACAAGACCTTTCATTCGGGACCATGACCTTTGACCTAGTGACCTTGGAGTTTGACCTACTTTTAGAAAATTAGCTGTTTTTGTGACAAGCTCCCGTATAGGCGAGCTACGTTGTCCGCGGACAACTCTTGTTTTGAACTCCCCTAAAGAAAAAGGCTCTGGAAAACATTGTGGAAAATGAAGAAATTGCTTGTGACAAGCAATTTCTTCATTTCACGCAATGCTTTCTACACAAAAAGACTGAAAACTTTAAATTTCATTCACTTAAAATTGTCGCCTGCACCATCTTTGAATCAGGACCAGTCAATAATTTTGCCTTTTGGTTAAGGTGCAAACTGGTCTGAATCTATTGTGATCCGAATTGCTCAAAGGACCCCTTCACCAGGGGTGGTATTCACGAGCCAGTCTAATTCCCAGGATACCTTTAAAATCACCCAACAATCAATCAGATTGTTTGAGACAAATGTCTCATCCAATCAGATGGCTTGTAATGTAATTTTGTTTAATTAGAAATGTTGGTAAATAAAGCCCCAGATCATGTCTTGTATATCATTTGCAATTGAAGGGTAGACTATTGCAAGTCATGAATTTTTCATTTACAGTAGTTTTGTCCCAAACTTGAAAAGTGACCAAATTGAATTTGTACTGGCTGTGTTCAAATGTTATATATTTATGTGATATATATGATTAAATATTTTTTCATGCCTCTATATCTAAGATTTTTTTCATGCATCTATATCTAAGATTTCCTATCATAATTTCTAGCGAGCCAGGACTTTTTGTTTGGGGTGCTAATGTCACAGCCTGTCACGTCGGCGTCTTCAAAAACTTTAACCTGGTCTTTATCTAAGGCACTATTAGAGATACAGCCTTGATACTTCACACATGGATACTTCCTGCCAAGACCTTTCATTTGGGACCATGACCTTTGATCTAGTGACCTTGACCTTGGAGTTTGACTTTTAAAAAACTTTAACCTGGTTTATATGTCATGCAATATTATTGATAGTACCTTGATATTTGGCACAATGATACCTCCTGCCAATACCTTTTATTTGGGACCATAACCTTTGACCTAGTAACCTTGGAGTTTGACCTACTTTAAAAAAACTTTAACCTGACCTATATCTCATGCACTGTTATAGATAGAGCCTTGATATTTCACATATGGATACTTCATGCCATGACCTTGAGACCATGACCTTTTACCTAGTGACCTTGACCTTTGAATCCTGTTTTTGCGACCAGCTCTGGTATAGGCAAGCTACATTGTCCTTGGACAACTTTTGTTGCATGTAGACATGTTAAACCTTTTCCCATGATACAAACCAGTGATTTTAAAAGCATTTGCAGAGGCGGATTTAGAGGGGGTTTGGAGGTTCAAACAATGCAGAAATTCAGTCAAAATTGTGTAATACTTGCAAAATGCCCCCCCCCCCGGCCTTTTGTAAAATATAAAGACCCTTCATAGAAATCTTTGATTCGCTGCAGCTTTGAAAATATAGGACAAGAAGTTGTTGGTGATCAGCATTTTTTCCTCAATGGGTGCTTGCACATGGATAATAGTTTCCTTCTTTTTCATCAATGTTTTCCTTAGCCTTTTTACCAGGGACATGAAAACCATGTCACGTAAAACTAGGAAAATGTCCCCACCTCCCATTGGTTTATTCAAACCCTCTTCAAAGATCTCATGTAGATTTGATGATCAATCATAAGTTAATGATGTCAAATATTCCAATTTTAGGTTGACACGTCCAAGTAAATAATAAAACACAAAATCGAATGATAAAAATCTTTATTTCATTGATCATAAGTTATAAATAGAGGAAAAACATTCTGTTGCTTCACTTTCTGGGTATATGATTATAATATCTGTAAATAATGATAATCTCTATATATTTATAAGCTCTGAATAATTGTTATCGATGTATAATTAAAACCTCTGTATTATCTTAAAACAATTAATACTTAACTCATGCATAAAGAACCTTTTTGACACCTTTTAAAATGTTTCGGAAACATTGAGGCAAGAGATAACCAGCATTTCTCCTTTGTCTCAATATTTTCTGTGCTATATTGTTCAGCAGGCTATTGTTTTTCTTTCACTACACTTTTTACCATTCAATCATCAATATAGACGTTTCTTTGACATAATATTTTCTACCTCTCAAACATCATTTTACTTTCCCCTTACTCTGCTGGGTTAACTGTTAACCCTTACCCAAACAAAACATGGAGTTGATGTCCCTACCAGATAAGGCATAGGAAAACATTGAGACAAAAGAAGAGAATACTGATAACCAGTATTTTCTCCTTTTGCCTCAACATTTATTGAGCTTCATTGTACACAAATCCACTCTTCATCAACGTTCCATCTGTCTTGTCGTCTGCAACGGCTTTGGAAATCCGACCCCTAACTTTTTGCCATTTTGTTAAGGGTTAACAAATCAAACATCAGCAAAGTCAAACCCATCCATACAATCAGTATCCACTTTTGGAAATTCTGCTATAATCTCAATGTCTGAATTAACGTCACCTATATCTGACATACTAGGTGAGTTTGATGATATATTTGGTGAATGCGAACATGACAAAATGTCGTTCAGATCTGCCATGATGGATTTATAATTGTTTTGAGCTTCAATGTTGCGATTATTCTCTTCCAATCTGTAGCTAGATCGATCACCCTGCCTCACGCTCTGTACACCAAATATACTGTGATGACTGCTTTGTGGTGACAAAATGTACGATCCGTATTCGTCCCAGTTTGGCGTCCAGTTGATAACGGGTGAGAAGACTGATGGATTATGGACAGGCGATGATTGTTTTCTCTTTGATTTTTGTTTGTTACTATTGATGTCATGTAAATGTTGTAAACGAGAAGTGGGTATAGGACTTTCTAGAAGTGGGCTGGAGCTGTCATGACCAGAAGAGTCTGTGTTGGAAAAATACACATCTGGAAAAAAACAAGAGCTGTCACTGTAAGATGACAATGCCCCCCGACACCGCTTTGATTTTAAATTATGGCCAATCTATGTTCAAGGTCAAGGTCATCCAGGGGTCAAGGTCACCAAAGTATGTGCCTACAGAAAGGTAATATACCAAGGAATGTTGTGGTAAAGTATGAAGCGAATATGTTAAGTAATAAGGAAGTTATGGCCAATGTTAAAGTTTTTGGACGGAATGACGGACGGACAGACAGACAGACAGACAGACAGACGGACGGACGGACAGACAAGTCAAATTTATGATGCCTCCCTATCGGGGGCATAAAAATTAGAGAAGACACTGTTAAAAATGATTATAATGCTTGTAAAATTTCAATGTAAAATTTCACTCTATGAAAATGTTTGCAAAAGATAAAATGGGTGTTGATGAAGAATATGTGTAGAATATAGTTTAGAAATTAATGAGGCATAGGAAGAAGGTGCTGGTTGTTTTCTAAGTTCTGATTAGTTACAACTAGAATATCACTGAAAGTGATCATACCCCCCAAAAGCGCAGTTTTTGTGCATTTTGAGAAGTTGACTTCATTTGAACTGGGAGCTGTTCAATTGGAAAAATAGAGCTAACAAAAAATCAACAGACCAAACAACACGTGTAAATGTTGCAAAAAATACCAATTTTCAACAAAAGGACATAGCTCATTTAACAATCCCCAAGCCCAGCCCTGCCATGCTGATATTTTTCAATAAACCAAAAATTTACAACCATGTATTGAAGACAGTCAATAAAGGTAGGCCTACATTCCTGTAAGATTAGGTTCAAATTTACTGTATAATTGATTTTAAAAGAATTTTCTCTTATGATTTTGTTAAGTCTGATAAGCCCTGCCCTGCCATTACCACATTTTTTGCAAAACAAAAATCCACGAACAAATTTTGAAATAAGTCACCAAATGAACATTCCTGCCAATTATGGTAACAAAACACCGAAACAAAATTTCACGAACAACTTTTGAAAAGAGTCACCCAAGGAACATTCCTGCCAAGTTTGGTAAGAATTTGCTCAGTGGTTAAGGAGGAGAAGATTTTTGAAAAATTATCTGACAATTTCTCGAAGTCAGATAAGCCCCGCCCTGCCACACCCACATTTTTTGACGAATCAAAAATTCATGTACATACATTGCATACAATCGATCAAGGGACATTAGTGCCAAACTTTAGTTAAAAATGGTCTAATAATTGATTTTTAAAGAATTTTCACATGATTTCTCTAAGTCCAATAAGCCCCGCCCTGCCACACCCACAATTTTTGACAAATCAAAAATTCACGAACAATTTTTGAAAAGGGTCACCCAAGGAACATTCCTGCCAAGTTTAGTAAGAATTGGCACAGTGGTTGAGGAGAAGAAGTTTTTTGAAGAATTATCTAACGATTTCTCGAAGTCGGATAAGCCCCGCCCTGCCATGCCCACATTTTTTGGCGAATGAAAATTCATGAATATGCATTGAATACAATCACTCAAGGGTCATTCCTGTCAAGTTTGCTTCAAATTGGCCTAAAAATTGATTTTTAAAGATTTTTCACATGATTTCTCAAAGTCCGATAAGCCCCGCCCTGCCACGCCCACAATTTTTGACGAATCAAAATTTCACTAACAAGTTTTGAAAAGTGTCTCTAAAGGAACATTCCTGCCAAGTTTATTAAGAATTGGCACAGTGGTTAAGGAGGAGAAGATTTTTGAAGAATTATCTAACGATTTCTCGAAGTCGGATAAGCCCCGCCCTGCCACGCCAACATTTTTTGGCAAATGAAAAAAACATGAGCATACATTGAATATAATCACTCAAGGGTCATTCCTGCCAAGCTTGGTTCAAATTGGCCAAATAATTGATTTTTAAAGATTTTTCACATGATTTCTCTAAGTCTGATAAGCCCCGCCCTGCCACGCCCATAATTTTTGACGAATCAAAATTTCACGAACAAGTTTTAAAAAGGGTCACCCAAGGAACATTCCTGCCAAGTTTGGTAAGAATTGGCCCAGTGGTTGAGGAGGAGAAGTTTTTTGAAGAATTATCTAACGATTTCTCGAAGTCCGATAAGCCCCGCCCTGCCACGCCCACATTTTTTGGCGAATGAAAAAATCATGAGCATACATTGAATATAATCACTCAAGGGTCTTTCCTGCCAAGCTTGGTTTAAATTGGCCTGATAATTGATTTTTAAAGATTTTTCACATGATTTCTCTAAGTCCGATAAGCCCCACCCTGCCACGCCCACAATTTTTGACGAATCAAAATTTCACGAACAAGTTTTGAAAAGGGTCACCCAAGGAACATTCCTGCCAAGTTTGGTAAGAATTGGCCCAGTGGTTGAGGAGGAGAAGTTTTTTGAAGAATTATCTAACGATTTCTCGAAGTCAGATAAGCCCCCCCCCTGCCACGCCCACATTTTTTGGCGAATGAAAAAATCATGAGCATACATTGAATATAATCACTCAAGGGTCATTCCTGCCAAGCTTGGATTAAATTGGCCTGATAATTGATTTTTAAAGATTTTTCACATGATTTCTCTAAGTCCAATAAGCCCCGCCCTGCCACGCCCACAATTTTTGACGAATCAAAAATTCACGAACAAGTTTTTAAAAGGGTCTCTAAAGGAACATTCCTGCCAAGTTTGGTAAGAATTGGCCCAGTGGTTGAGGAGAAGAAGTTTTTTGAAGAATTATCTAACGAATTCTCGAAGTCCGATAAGCCCCGCCCTGCCACGCCCACATTTTTTGGCGAATGAAAAAATCATGAGCATACATTGAATATAATCACTCAAGGGCTGCCAAGTTTTGTTCAAATTGGCCTGATAATTGATTTTTAAAGATTTTTCACATGATTTCTCAAAGTCCGATAAGCCCCGCCCTGCCACACCCACAATTTTTGACAAATCAAAATTTCACGAACAAGTTTTGAAAAGGGTCACCCAAGGAACATTCCTGCCAAGTTTGGTAAGAATCGGCTGAGTGGTTGAGGAGGAGAAGATTTTTAAAGAAAAAACCAACAGACGGACCAACAGACAGACAGACCAACAGACCAACAGACCGACAACCTGACTCCTATATACCCCCCAAATTGAATTTGGGGGGTATAATTATTAGTGATTAGAGTTTCCCAAACATGACCTGGTTTTCATTTTCCTAATAGAAAAGTCTTTGGGAAAAATGAGGCAAAATAAGATGCTGATATGAACATTTTCTCTTTTTGTCTCAATATTTTATTATAGAACACAAATCCTGTCATTGTTATCTGGCATCTGCAGCAGCTCTCAATGTCAGAGAGTATGCAATTTGCTCTTTTGGTAAGGATTAAAAACATTTGAGGGTAACATAAAAATATCTTCATGCAATAACTCTGGAGCACACATTGCCAGCACAGGATCACATTGTTTGACCTTCTCACTCTCTCCCCCTGGTCTTTTTCTTCTAGGCTATATTTGACAATGCTTCATACTGGTCCAAATTTGACACAATATCAGACAAAACTAAGATACCATTTAGGCACAAGAACGAAATGGTAGTAATTAGCATTTCGATGCTTTTCAACAAAAATCATGTAACTGCAGCTTATTTTGAGCTGCAGTTACAGGGTTTTTGTTGAAAAGCAACAATTTCCTCTTTTCCTTCAAAGTTTTCTTAATCCTTTTAAAAAGTTGCATAAAAAGAGTCGCGGAGAAAAAGTTAAAGGGAGATTAAAAACACCAACACTTGCCTTCATGCAATAACTCTGGAGCACACATTGCCAGTACAGGATCACATTGTTTGACCTTTTCAACCTCTCCTCGATTGTCTTTTCTCTCTTCTTCCTCCTCCATGGGTATCAGGTCAGAATCCTCTATCTCTATACCAAAGTCTTTTGCTGCTGCTAATATACTCTGTAAAAGTAGAATAATGTTTTTGCTACCAATTTCCTCACAAAGATACGGGCCGGGTTCTGGGATAAGGAACCTTCACCCTTTTCCAAACAGCTGGAAAATAGACAGTTTCAATTTGAAAGCTGCGGCAGATTACAAAACGGATGTAGGATAAATGTAGGATTTACGATATATGTATGTACAATATAGCACTGAAAATTGAAGTTCCTTTTGCCTCGACATTTTCCCAAACTGTTAATAATGTGTCCATGGTCGAGAGGTTGATCGTCGACTTCATGATTAAGAGATTCCCAGTTTGATCTGTGACAGAGGAGGTTGTTCTTGGCTTCTCATTGGCCCCCATAACGGCGCAATTGCTGGTGTGTTTCCCAGGAATTAAATAAACTTATGGCTTTCATGTAAAACAAATAAGTAAGTTTATAATACAGGAAGATAATTCAAGAATGACAAGCTCTAGGAGTTGCATACACAACAAATTGGTAAGGATGAACAGCTGACCGGGGCCATAACATATGACCCTCAAGATGTATAACAATTACCTCTGTAAAGTCCCCATCAGACTTTTCATCTCGCATTAGACTCAGTATCTCACTGTGCGTCACACTGCCCAGTATCTCATTATGTGTTATACTGTTTAACTCTAAAGTGGTCATTGGATGAACGTCATCTTCTGTAACTAAACATATTTAATAGTGTGCGTAATTACATGCATCTGTTATAATCATTCTGAATTAAGGTAGAATACCTATAATGTGGAGATATTGTAAATTTTTGGCTGCATCTGATCTATACAAGAGTTACAAATAGGAAAAGCTCTGCAATTTCTACAGCCAATTCATAAGGATGTAGATTAAATATGCAGATTTATTGAAGAATTTCTGCATTTATTGTGTCATGAGATTCCCTGCTGTGCTGTATCTTACTGGTGTTGAACTAAAACAATTTTCGCTACAACAAGGTATAGATATTTTGCGTTTAAATGTGAGTTTACAGATTTTTTTCTAATGATAATGAACTTGTTCTAAAAACAGATCGGGTTTACCGTTTTGTATTGGCAAACTGTCGGTGTTGTTATAAAATCTCTTAAATACGGCTTCGATAAAGCCTTAGTTAAGATATTTTATACCAACACTGATGGAATACATTGATCGCGAAAAAACGTCCCTCGCTTTGGCCGAGTTCACCACCAGTGTCTCTATATGATTACAAAACTTTGAATACAGTATTTGACTTACTCAGTTAACCCATTACCAAACAACAAAATTTTAGCCTAGTCCAAACTCATAGGTGTTGCAGACAACAATTTCCGTTGAACAAAATTTAACATTTTTTGGTTTTTCCTGGTAGAAAACATTGTGGGAAAGGAAGAAATTGCTTGTCACAAGCAATTTCTTGCTTGTCACAAGCAATTTCTTCATTTTCCAAAATGTTTTCCAAAGCCTTTATTTTGTGGGGCGTCCAAAAGTGTCAACGTGTGGGAAAGGGTTAAAAGCATCATTATGTACACATACAATCTGACATACAAGGCATTGTTACCTGCACTGATCCATATACTGTTTTCTGGCATCGTCCATTCTTTAGGTTTGATCATATGATTGATGGCCCAGTAGCAACCCTTACAGCTGATACATGCTAAATCAAACCGGATCTTTCTAAACCACTTCTGATAAAGGGCATGGCGGATTGAACTCTGAAAGTGAACAACCCTTACAGCTGATACATGCTAAATCAAACCAGAGGCGCGTTCTTTAGAGCGAGATTTTTAGCTCACCTGAGCACGAAGTGCTCAAGGTGAGCTATTGTGGTGGCTTTTTGTCCGTCGTCCGTCCGTCTGTCCGTCCGTCCATCTGTCCGTCCGTCCGGTCACAATTTCTTTCAAAATCTTCTCCTCCTAAACCATTGGACCAATTTTGACCAAACTTGGCAGGAATGTTCCTTGTGGTACACTTTTCAAAACTTGTTCGTGAATTTTTGATTTGTCAAAAAATGTGGGTGTGGCAGGCAGAAAGGGGCTTATCAGACTAGAAATCATAAGAAAATTCTTTAAAAATCAACCATTGGGCCCAATTGAATCAAACTCGACAGAAATATTCCTTGAGTCACTCTTTTCAAAATTTGTTCACAAATTTTTATATTTGTCAAAAAATGTGGCTGTGGCAGGGAGAAAGGGGCTTATTAGACTTAGAGAAATTATTAGAAAATTCTTTAAAAATCAACCATTGGGCCAATTTGAACCATACTTTGCAGGAATGTGCCTTGAGTCATTCTTGTCAAAATTTGTTCACAATTTTTTTCATTTGTCAAAAATTGTGGCTGTGGCAGGGAAAAAGGGGCTTATCAGACTTGGAGAAATCATAAGAAAATTCTTTAAAAATCAACCATTGGGCCAATTTGAACCATACTTGGCAGGAATGTGCCTTAAGTCATTCTTTTCAAAATTTGTTCAGAAATTTTACATTTGAAATATGTACATTTGAAAAAAAAAACATGGCCGTGGCAGAGATAAAGGGGCTTATTAGACTTAGAGAAATCATAAGAAAATTCTTTACAAATCAACCATTGGGCCAATTTGAACCAGACCTTGCAGGAATGTGCCTTGAGTCATTCTTTTCAAAATTTGACCACAAATCTTTTTATTTGTAAAAGATTGTGGGCTTGGCAGGGAGAAAGGGGCTTATCAGACTTTGAGAAATCATAAGAAAATTCTTTAAAAATCAACCAATGGGCCAATTTTAAGCAGACTTTGCAGGAATATTCTTTGAGTCTCTCTTTTCAAAATTTGTTCACAGTTTTTTTCATTTGTAAAAAACTGTGACTGTGGCAGGGAGAAAGGGGTTTATTAGACTTAGAGAAATCATAAGAAAATTCCTAAAAAATCAACCATTGTGCACAATTGAACCAGACTTTACTGGAATGTTCCTTGAGTTACTCTTTTCAAAATGTGTTCACAAATTTTTCCATTGGTCAAAAAATGTGGGCATGGTAGGGAGGAAGGGCTTATTAGACTTAGAGAAATCATAAGAAAATTCTTTAAAAATCAACCATTGGGCCAATTTTCTATTTCCCTTATCTGTTGCTCTCAGGCTGGCCCCATGTTTATCTTATGTAAACAAATAAGGGATTAAGCCTTGGCTTATCAGATGGTAATCTTTCACTATTTTCTATCAATCACAGACAAAATCTTGTTAATTGAGCCTATCATAAATGATCAATCTCTAACAGATCAGTATGCTTTGAAAATTAGCCCTATGTTGTATATTGCAAAATCATGAAATAATTGTTGAAAATTAACTAACTCAACAATTGTGCTAATTCATACCCAACCTTACAGGATCGATTGGAACAAAATTATTTCTTAATTGTTTCCAAACAGAAAGTCCTTATAAGTTTCATGCCTTTGAATTTGACAAAATTGCCATTATCACTCTTGTCATCTTGATTCAGGTGAGCGATTTAGGACCATCATGGTCCTCTTGTTTAAGATTTCTTAAGGTGTTTTGGATAAAGCGTTCTTAAGACCGAGACTTTGACCGAGCTGTTCCGAATGCTCCATATTTATACAAATGACGTCATCATGACGTCATTTGTATAAAGTATGGAGCATCCAGAACACCGCGGTTTATGAATTATGGAGTGTTCGGAACAACTCGGTCAAGTCTCTTTTTATATGTTGATTCTACAGAATTGACCGAGGGGTTTCGCACGAAGTAAAGGGTAATGGCGCCTCCCATTGAGCGTCTTAGAAATCTTGCTCTAAAGAACGCTTTATCCTAAAATATCTTAAGAAATCTTGCTCTAAAGAACGCACCTCGGATCTTTCTAAACCACTTCTGATAAAGGGCATGATGGATTGAACTCGGAAAGTGAGAATAGTAATTGTTGATGCATTGTTACATTTGCTTTGTCACATGGTGTCTAGCATAAACATTTATAAGAAATTATAAAACTGACAAAACCAACAAAGCATTGTCAAAGTGGATAATCAAGTGATACAATATTTTCAGAAAATCTTCAATGATTTTGTAAATACTGGACCGATTTGAATTCGGTTTGAAGCAGAGAATGTGGACAGACGTCACATATTAGCTGGACCTGGTTGAATCTTAAAATATCAACTGATAAAAAAGTTATTGAAGATAAATTTTGGTTTATCTTCAATAATTTTTTCATCTGTTGATTTTTAAAAAATCTAACATGTCCAGCTTATTCCTGGCATTTTCCCGCCTTCTGTGCTTCTAATCGAATTCAAAAATGGTCAAGTATTAAAAAAGATATTGAAGATTATCGAAAATCCTGTGTCACGTGATTATACACTGTGATTGTCACAACAATTAAAAAGTATAGTGTAAGTGTGTGTTTGTATTTGTGCTTCAGTGCCTTTATTACAGGTCAATTTATCGAAAATGTCTAAATTACAGAACTATTTATCACACTTGCTATCATCTTTAAGCATTTAATCTTTATCAGGTTATAGTTCACGTAGGGCAAACATTCTCAAGCAAATGTAAGTTGCCCTTGTATAGCAATTCTAGTCTATTCAATTCCCATTCTAATTTAATTTTAGGCTTTATCTAAACTATCAATCTAGTCTTTTCCAACTCTAATTCAGCCTTTATTTAACCCTTTCCCAAACAAGACCTGGTTTTGACGTCCCTGATACAATAGGCTCAGGAAGACATTACAACAGAAGAAGATAATGCTGATGATGATTGCACCTACCCTCCAGCTATTGACAGACGTTCTTTCCATATATCTGAAGAAGGGATATCTGTTCCTGTAAACAAAATTATTTCACTAAGATGTTGATATTTTCTATTTGAGCCGGGATCTGGAAAAACGTCCCTTAAGGCTTTTGAGCCCAACATAGATCCAGATCAGCCTGTGCATACGCACAGTCTGATCAGGATCCATGCTGTTCTCTAATAGCTTCTTTGTGACCTGTAGTATCTTAAAGAGAGCAGCATTGATGCATATTGGACTCTATTAGACAACAGGCCGATCTTGAAACTCAATTTTGAAAAATGCTATAAGGGACGTTTTTCAAGATCCCGGCTCATTTATTTATAAGAACAAGTACATGTAACAGTGTTAGATTAATATTTGATCAAAATTTTAATAAATAGATGCTATGAAGTCAGAATTTACCAAACGCCAATCGACCGATCGCTCCACCTAACAAAGAATTTAATACAAACAACGGACATGTGTTCTTTATAGGGAACGATTTTATCAAGTTAATCGTGAAGTAAATTCGGACAAACAAAATAGTATTTCGTAGGTGTTGTTGTAATATTTCGTAACTACGGCTTAATTTAAGCCGTAGTTACGAGATTTTATAACAACACCGACGGTTTATCAAAACATACGGTAAACCTAGTCTATTGTTAGCACAAAATTCTTTGCAATTGGCATGTCGATTGTTTTGATTGTCAGTCGATAAATCGATACAATAACACGTGCATCGAAGAACAATTGGGGCATGACATTTTTCTGATCGCCCATTTGCTAATCGATATTTTTGATTGACAGTCGGCGTTTGGTCAATTGGGTAAGGAAAAGTGAAAGCATTGTAGAGAACACATAATTTACTCTTTCATGCATAACTTTCCTAAAACATATTTCTTTCAGGAATAAAATGTGTGTAGAATTGTTATTTTAGTAAGCCATCTGGACTACTTTGGATAGCCTGGGCTACTAGCTCTACCAACTTTGTGGGTGTAAACAAGAGAGCCATGGTCACAATATATGCCGCCCCATAGACTAAGTTTTAAGGGGGCATAACTCAGGCAAAAATCAATGAACCATAAAATCCTTCCTTCATGCACATCTACTAATTGAGGTGATAAAATTGACCAAGTTTCAAAAAGATCCAGCCAGAAACTTAGGAGGAGTTGCACTGACAAGAAAAATGGACGGACAGACGGAGAAAATGACGCCAATATACAACCACCTCCGGCGGCGTATAAAAACATTAAAGTTACAGAAAAATAAAACATTCACTTGCGCTACTAGCTCTACCAAGTTACCAACTTTGTGGGTGTAAACATTTAGGTAACAGGAAAATAAACTACTCACTGAAGATGTGTAGATTTGCTGTACTTGTAATAAACCATCTGGACTTCTAACATTGATAGCTTAGGCTACTAGCTCTACTAACTTTGTGAGTATAAACATTTACAATAGTCCCAGCCGAAAATGACAGTGACGTAGGCTGATGTTTACTGCTGCAAAACCAATCAATTCGTCTTATTTGCACCGTTACAAATACGAACAGAGTTGATTGGTTGTCAAGTAGTAAACATTAGCCCAAGTCACTGTAATTTTCGGCCGGTACTATTGAAGGTAACAGGAAAATAAACTACTCACTGAAGATATGTGTAGATCTGTTGAACTTGTAGTAAACCATCTGGACTGCCATGGATAGCTTGGGCTACTAGCTCTACTAACTTTGTGGGTGGCTTAATTAGTCTTGTACCTGTTGAAAGTAACATGAACATGAAACACAATGGGGAATAATGTTACACAGCATTTTTGATATTTTTCAATAATTCTGTTAATACTAGACCAATTTGTAATCAGTTTGAAACAGAAGTTATTGAATGTATCCAAGGAAATTAATGTTGAGTCCTCAAAATCTTCGGTTTTGAAATGTACTATAGCCTTAGTTTTTAGAGAAGAACCTAGCTCTAGTAAATGGTACAAAGGCTGACTTCTACTGTACAATAATTTACCCATGCCCACACAGTGACGCTTTTTGACACCCCACAAGATAATGGCTTGGGGAAAACATTGTGAACTAGAAAGACCTGAAGGTCTTGAGTCGCTCCACAGGCCTGAATTTCTTTTAATATTAAATCCAAGTTTTGACTAGATTTTTGAATACTTGTGGTTCGTACAGCAAAAACAAAGTCAAAAGCAGCAATCATGTGGTCAATGCAAAAAGAAAGTAAATGATTGACTAATATTTTAGGGATGTAATAGAGTGATAATAAAATTGAAAACTAATTTTTCAAATCAAGGACACATAATTCAGTCTGTATATTTAAAATCAAATCGAAAATTAAACACATGCAAGATCTTATGGTCACTATCATTCTGTTCAAATTTTGTCTATATTAGTCAATATTTGTGGCTTCAAGAGTGGAAAAAGTGTCGAAAACTGAAATTTTGTCAATTTCAAGGGCACATTACTCATATTGTAACAGTGTGATCATGTTGAAAATTACACATAAGCAAGATCTTGTTGTCAACAAGATTCTTTCCAAGTATCATCTTGATTGGTTAACATTTGTGGTTGTTAGAGTGAAAACAAAGTCGAAAATGGCAATTTTGTCTAATTCAAGGGCACATAACTCATGATTTAAGATTTCGATCCAGCTGAAAATTACACACAGGCATCATATAATGCTTATATATATTCTGTCCATGTTTTGTCTTGATTGGTCATTATTTGTAAATTTTAGAGTAAAAATAAAGTCAAAACCAGCAAAAAAGAGCAGAAAATGGCAATTTTTGGCAATTTCAAGGGCACATAACTCATGCTATAAATTTAAGATCAAGCTGAAAGTTTTACCAAGGCAAGATCTAATAGTCAGCATCATTCTGTCAAAGTTTTGTCTTGTTTAGTCAATATTTGTAGTTGCTAGAGTGAAAACAAAGTAAAATAAACAGCCGAAAATTGCAATTCTGTCAATTTCAAAGGCACATAACTCATGATGTAAAATTCAGATCAAGCTGAAAATTTTACCAAGGCAAGATCTTGTAGTCAGCATTACTCTGTCAAGGTTTTGTCTTGATTGTTCAATATTTGTAGATTTTAGAAGAAACTAAAGTCAAAACCTGCTATTTTTGACATTCAAGGGCAGATAACTCGGGTTATTCTGATTCAATCCATTTTCGTTGAAGGAATCTGAGAGAGGGTCACCCAAGGACCATTCCTGTGAAGTTTGGTTGAAATCCATCCAGTAGTTTTCGAGAAGAAGATTTTTAAAGAAAAAGTTTATGGACGGACGGACACACGCACGAACGCACGACGGACACACCACCATGACAATAGCCCGCTGGCCTAAAAGGCCAGTAGAGCTAAAAATGATGCAGATGACAATTTTGACAATCCTTGAATTTGGAGTTAGAAAACATTGTGGTTGGTGAAGAAATTGCTTTAATTCAATGCAATTTCTTCATTTTCTACAATGTTTTCCAAAGCATTTAGCCTTACTTCCCAATCCTTTTCTATAAGGTCCTGCTTGGGGAAGGGTTATAAAGAATAACATGTTTCTTCTGAAGGCCATGAAAATTACACTGGTCAAAACTAAAGGCCAAAGCTGACACCTGCAGAAGATGGCAGTAGTTGTATTATATAACATTATGTAAGATTTCTCCCCCCCAATTGCTGGTATTTGGTGTGATTCCCAGTAGAGGGAATTTACAACTATAACCCTTTAATCAGTTCAGTTCTTTTTTACACTTCATGTGTGTCTTAAATCCAATTCCAAACAAGATGAAGACCATTATAGATGAATCAAATAAATTAAATAAATTTTTGAAATGGTTTTGACGTCAACATTGAAACACTTTATGAAAACATTGAAAGAAAAGAAGAAAAAGTTAAGCAAATTCTCCTTTCCACTTAATACTTTCAACATAATTACACTCAGAATCTGTTATTTTGACATCAGTCATTTTGTTAACAGCTCCAACTTAATTGAATCTATAATTTTGAGGCTGATCTATTTATTATTTTTCATGCAACTTACCAATTTCGATATATATTGAGCTTTTTGTTACTGATAACAGTTTTACTTTATAATTTTGAACAATAAAGCTCTTTCCCAAACAAGGCCAGCTTTTGATGTCCCTAAAACATTGAGACAAAAAAAATGCTGATAACCAGTATTTAGAGGAATCAGCGCAAAACTATTGTACCTACACATTTTTCAGAAATTTAAAATTTTGTATTTTCTGAATCTTTAGGGAGGAATACATCATGCGTTCTAATATTGGGATTTGAATCTGTATAATTAAAAAGACATTCAAAATTCAAAGAGTATTTAATCTCTTTAACTTTACCCATTACGCAACAAAAAAAGGCTTGTCCAACTTGAAAGAAGTTGCAGACGACAATTTCAATGTAATTAGATATAAAAATTTCACAACTTTTTGGGTAGAAAACATCATGGGAAATGAAGAAATCGCTTGTCACAAGCAATTTCTTCAATTTCCATGATGTTTTCCAAAGATCTTTATCTTGTTAGGAGTCAAAAAGGTCTTGTTTGGGAAAGGGCTAACTAGTGCTGTGAAGTAATGGGTTAAGTTCCCTTACTTTAACCCTTTCCCAAACAAGACCTGCTTTTGATGTTCCTGATAGAGTAGGCTTAAAAGAACATTGAGACAACAGGAGAAAATGCTGATGATCAGCAGTTTGTCCTTTGACCTCAATATTTTCTTGATGATATCGTAAACAAATCCAGTCTTCAAATTCAATTTGTCTTCAGGAGCAGCGTTTTGAATCTAATTTTTTGCCATTTAGAAAATTGTTGAGAAAGTTTTTTGTTTTTTCCCTCTCCTATAAAATTTTAGAAAATGTAGTTACAATAGTTTTGCACTACGCTCTCGAATATCTTTTTTTGCTTAAAAAATTTCTGTGCTTTTTGATACATAAGTTTTATCTGTATCAACAAGTGCAGCAGCTTTCTTATTGTGTACCACCTTAAAAAAATTGTGTGGCTTAACCCTTTCCAAAACAAGACCTGTCTTTGACGTTCTTAAAAGATTAGGTTTTGGAAAACATTAAGGTAAAAGGAGAAAGTGCTGATAATCAGCACTTTTTCTTTTTGCCTCATTTTTTTTAGCTATTTTGTACACAATTCATTTTTTAGCAACATACCTTTTGTCTTTAGCAACAGCTTTCAAACTGACCCATCATAAAATTTCTCTGTTTGGGAAAGGGTCAAGTAAATTGTACAATGTAGATGAGAAAACATTGATTAAAAGGGAGAAAATGCTGATTATCAGCAATTTCTTCTTTTGACTCAAATTTATCAAAGTGTTTTCTAAAGGGGGCATCAAAACTAGGTCTTTGGGAAAGAGTTAATAGTATGTCTGTGAAGAAACCACACTGTGCATGCAAAGAAGAAAAGTATAGAATCTATCAACTTACAACAACACAGCTTAATCATCCATAAAATCTTTCAATGAACAATCAAACACTTTTCACAAAGATGTGTTCATGTCCCATGTGTGTTTTTTATTTCATCTATAGCTATTTCAACTTATATCACATTTGCTTAATATTGACACAAATATCTTCAAACAAATATTGCCTGCACTGTGACCAACAACCTTTAGAGACACTCTCCCTTCCAAATACACCACTAACTAGTGACCCGGCCTCACTAACCAAGAGTGACCCTCACTAACCTTTAACCTTTTCACCCATTTCACACTTTACTCATTTTTTAGCATTAGCTTCATATCATTATCCATATAAATGAGCACATAACTCAGGAAGCAAAATTAGGATCAAGCTGAAATATACACACTATCAAGATCTAACAGTCACCAACATTCTGCACAAGTTTTGTCATCATTTGTCAATAGTCAAAGTTGTTAGGGTGAAAATGTCATTTTTGACATGCAAGGGCAGATAACTCCAAACTTTCTGGTTCAATCAAAATCAATTGAAGGAATCTGAAAGAGGGTCACCTTAGGATCATTCCTGTGAAGTTTGGTTGAAATCCATCCAGTACTTTCTGAGAAGAAGATTTTTAAAGAAAAAAGTTGACGACCGGACGCACGCACGCACGCACGCACGCACGCACGCACGACGGACACAGCGCCATGACAATAGCTCGCTGGCCTGAAAGGCCAGTGGAGCTAAAAATGAAGAAATTGCTTCTTCATTTCCACATTGTTTTAGAAATACCAAGAAAGACCTAAAAATGTAAAATTTTGTTCACTTGATTTTGTTACAAATTTATGCGGAAGAGTCCTGGGACCCACTTGGTCCCAAAACAATGAGTCCAATAATGAAACATAGGAGTCTTTGAAAGATAACGACGATTATACATTGAAAATGTTCGCATTCTGGGACTCGCTGAATATTTTTTAGTGAATCCTGAGAAAAAATTGTGAGTCAGGGACTCGGGACTCGCAGTAACAAAATCCCTACTTGAAATTGTTGTCTTAAAATTTCGGACAAGTTGAAAATTTTGAAACCTCGAATTAGGCCGAAAAGGGATCTTCAGTTGGAGTTTGACTTTTGACATACTGATACATTTGGTTTAATGGGCACTTCTACTTTTTGAAGGGAACAATCATTATTTTACATTATTAGGAAATCTATAGGTTTTGAAAATCTTATGATAAGAATTGATGATAACTACAGCTATCATTAAATGCGATTGTACTCCCCTATGTATAGTGCTTTGTCACAATCAGACAAAGCAAAATCTCAAAAGGCAATATGAACTGTAATTAAAATTTGACATGTATATCTAGGGCGAGTCTGCTCTACTCTACCTTGAATTTTTGTTAAGTTTGCAGAAAGGAAGTCTTTTCAGGAAAAAAAAGCCTCTTATTGACCAATCAAGATCAATTGACTTGATTCATACATTTGACTGGTGGGGAATCATACTTTTCAGGTTTGAAATGACTATAGAAGATGAAATTTTATTTTTGGAACACAATGAAAAATTAAATTCTTAATTGTGATGTTATTGTTTGAATAATTGTTTCCATGAAAATTGTATATATATCCAATTAATTATATATGTTCAAAATTAAACGAGAATCGTTACTGTTGTTTTTATAAACCAAAACAACTGAAATGATTCTCATTTAATTTTGAATTATTATACCTAAAGGCAACATTTTTGTGTTGTCAAATATATCCTCTGTATTGTGGTATGTAACATAGCAGTTTGAATTGCCATAATTTCTTCGTCTTTTCTTCTTCACTGCTGGGAAGACTGTATTTACATGTGACTCATCTATACTTGAAGCTGGTCTTGAAGGTTTTTGGTCGTCATCTGGAGTGATGTAGAAGTGGGGATCGGGGATTGTAGTTAGGGCGTAGATGTCTGCTCGTGTGTGGATATCTTGCTCTTCGTCCTACAATGTAATTTGAGAAATCAGACCAAGGCCAATTGCAAATGAATATATGTTACCCGTCAAAGTAAAAGGGACCTTATCCAAACTCAAAAATCCAAATTTATACAAACTTGTCAGACTCAGCACAGGTTAAACAGATACAGTATGCAAAAAATTAACATGTATCAAGATAGGGAAAACATTCCAGATTTAGAAAATTGCATACAAGTGAAAAGTATCGGCCCTAGTCTGGCTGCGCGGACAGCGCAGACTGACTAGGGTCGATATTTTTCCACACTTCTTATAAGGTCCCTTTTAGCGTTACGGGTCACATATAATATTCATAAGCACTTTTAACACTTTTGTGCTAAGCCATGATCAAATTAACATCATGATTAATGTGACTTATTATATAAATAGGGATGTTCAGTTGTAAACAGACCGTCACTTACATTAGACTGAAAAATTATGCAGACTATTTTTTTTTGTCTATTTGCAACCGCTAAAATAGGAAATGATTCGGGGTCAGCATGACAACAGTCACAACAATACGGGTATAATGAAATCTACCTGTATATAGAGTAGTAAATTCCTCTTGATAGAGTCTAGATTTATTCTTTTGTAATTAACATTTACTTGTAATTCATTAATAAATGTCGGAGCAAAATCCTTGTCAAGTTTATACTGTTCAAGGTGGTTCTCATGGGTACCGCGGTACTTATTGGCATTCGGAAAAAATAAACTTTTGAATGCCCATTGGGGACATGAAAACAATCCATGTTTTCTTTTTCCATAAGAGTAAATAACTTTGCTTTTAGTTTTGCTAATGCACACACTTGGTAGGTGATGCTTCGTCCACAAATGAACACTGTTTTGGATATCACGGTACCGTAAAAGATGCGGTACCTACTATACTTTTAGATATTTTTTTCCTTAATTCAAACACTTAAGTTCATAAAGTAGATAAAGGTCAAATGGACTGAAAGTTAAAAATAAAGAAATCTTGTACTTGCCGCTGTCAAAAGATGTTCTTTCTTCACACTCAATTTAGCCTTGATGCTTTTCTTTCTCCTCTCTTTTATCTCTTCTTCAAGTGATGCTGCATTATTATGAGTGTCTGGAATTGAAATAGATATGAATATGCCTTTCAGCAGCCTTTGAAGATTCAACTATGAATGAAATGTGAGGTCTTTATTTTTCTTTATTTGTAGGGGAAGTTTCTAGTTAGCCGGTCCCCAAACTAAATGCAGGGGTAAAAGTTGAAAATTTTGAAAAACCTGAAAACCTGGAAAAGTCTGTATTTATATAGTAAAAATCAAGAAAATGGGGCATTTTGGAATACTCAAAAACCTGAACTCAGGCATATGCCTGAAAACTTTTACCCATGTAAATGGTCGCCAGTAAAGTGACAAAATAGAGTAATTTTTCATCAATAAAGAAGACAATGAGCGGGGGTGTGGGGGCAGCAGCCCCCATAAATAATTCAAAAATAAGATAAAGCGGGGGTGTGGGGGCGGCAGCCCCCAAAAAGACTTCCTAGTAAATAGGGACCGGTATACTAGATGTGTTCCATTTGTAGACATTTCCTTGAGCATATGCTCAAACATTCTAACCTCACCGACTATAAAACAAACAAAATTTAACTTTGATAGTCTTTCTATAGTATAGATATTTCACACCATATTCCAACTTATAAGTAACTCTCATAGTTTTTATGCAAAAGACAGAATAACATCATAAAATATTATTAGTGTTGTGAACTGCAAAGTTTTAAACTTGGATCAGTCACTAGCCAAGGGTTTAAAAGTTTAGTTCTGATTATAACTGCTTGCATTCCAAGAGAATTGTCAAACAACAACAAAAAGATGCAACTTAAGTTTGACTAAATAATTCTCACAATCTGATCATCTGATTTCTATGTTTTCCCTGTTATCAAATACAACTAATATCTTACCCTCAGCATTTGATGGACATCCTGTGAGACTGATGTTGCAGCTTGAACGACCATGCCCTTTTCGCCTGTGTTTTCTTGAACTGCAGACCTTCAGGTCCACGACTGTTTTAGGCTTTCGAGGTCTTCCAACTTTACCATCACCATACTTTTTCAAATCAATTACTTTGCTGTAGTTACTGATGCCTCCAAAAACACCGAGATATGCAAAGCCACGACTTCCTAACTTTTCAGCTTCATCCTTTGTCGTTGATTTATCATGATATTTCGCGAATGTGCACCTAGAAGTCAAATTTTTAGGTTTACTTAAATCTAGCGGTTCATCCTTTACCCTGAATAATTCTGATTTACTAAAGTCATGTCTGTAAAGAAAGTTTAAGACTTTATTTTGTTCTTTTGCCATCTGTGCACAATATTTGTCAACTTTCTTTTTTATCGCATCGTCTGCTATCAGGAAACTCCTCGTGCCATTGTGTCGCGGATTCTGATTGGTTCAACATAAAGTTTTGGGAGAGGGAAATTTCAAAATGATCTTTAGTAGTTAAAATTGACCACTGAGTAAATGGTCTGGTTCCCGGTCAGATACCATCCTCTAAATCCTGAATTTGGTCTAAAACGGCATCGGGAAATCTTTATTAGTGGCGACAATGGATTTGATTTGATTTTATTGGGGTTTTACGCCGTTTTCAACTTCTATGGTCATATTGCGGTGGCTGGAGCACCTAACCGTGGGTTCCTGACCAGTATTTCTCGCACCAATACAACCACAATATCCAAACCGAGCCTCCAGCTGCTCTCTCACATAGATGATTCACACCTATTGGTGAGAGACAAATGACTTTTGTCAAATGTCAGAATGGATACTGGCCGAGCCGGGGTTCGAACTCGAGACCAGATTGTCAGACTCCGACGTAATCGACTGAGCTAGCCTATAGGCCTATCCGGGCTCGGCGCCGACAATGGAACTAGGAAAAGTTGTTGTTTCTATTTACCATCCTCTGAATCTAGATCTTGGCCTAAAACGGCTTTGGAGTTGTTAATTAGTGTGGAATATAGGACTATGAAATTGTGTAAACTTAGTTTCTAGATCGATCAGATAGGCTACCATCCTCTGAATCCAGATTTGGTCAAAAACAACCTCGGACTTGTAAATTAGAGTTGACTATTGGACTAGCAAATTCTGTTGAGTTTCTATCAGATACCATACTCTGAATCCAGATGTTGGTCTTACAAGGCCTTTGTGTTGTCAATTAAGGTCAACTAAGGAACTAACTACTAGTAAAAGTTGTTAGGTTTCTTTCATTTAATCTACCATCTTCTGAATTCAGATTTTGGTCTAAACGACCTTTGAGATGTAAATTGGTGTCGACTATAAAACTAGGAACTTGTGTTGAGTTTCTGTCAGTTACCATCCTCTGAATCCAGATTTCGGCCTTTTAAAAACGGCCTCTGAATTTTGAATTAGAGTCGACTATTGGACTAGATCTTGCATATTTTGTTTCAAGAGTTTCTATTAGATAGGCCTACCATCCTCTGAAACCAGATTTTGGTCTAAAACGGTCTTGGAGTTGTAAATTTGTGTCGACTATATAGGACTAGTAAAAATGGGTTCTCTCGTAGGCCTATTCATCTAAGTATACATGTAGCAATGGGTTTTCTATATGACGTCGTTGAACAACGTCGCAAAATGTTCACGCATTTTTTGTGCATTCACTCGTTTGGTTGCTTTTTGAAATAGGCCCTACTACGAACTACTTGTTTGGTAATGAAATTCAGAAATAGTCACCCATTCGAGATTATTTACACAAGAAAGAATTATTCTGTTGGTATAACTTTAATTTTAATTATCTAGTCTAAATCGTAGAAATCAAAGCAAAATGAGCAACATTTCAAGAAAAGCAGGAACGACAACTTCGTTAAACAGGCGTGTTTTTTGTATGGCGGTATTTTCCCTTGTTGTATATCTCTGCTTTTAAACGCAAAACTCGTAACTGCAGCTTGTTTAAAGCTGCAGTTACGAGGTTTTCCTTGAAAAGCGACGATATTCATCAAACATCAAGACGTTTATGAATTCTGGCCATAAAAGGTAGTTCTGAACTATCAGACAAAGGATTTGAAAACAACAGCTAAAAAGGAAAGCGCTGATAAACAGAGTGGAAAGCGTCATGGAAAAAAGAGAATATGTCTGTATGAAGACATCTTAATTTCTCCTTTTCCCATGCAAGGGCGGATCCAGGAATTTTTTCCAGGGGGGGGGGGGGGTCCAAGCCTTTTTTCCAAATGGGGGGGGGGGGAAGCCCAAATGACAACTATACATTTGTTAGCCTATATAGCTAACTTTATAAGCTAATGAAAACATTAGACCTAACAGCTCTAAACATGGGAAGAAAACCCACAAGTTTGAATTTTCTCTTTCGTTTAAAATTTGTAAGTCAAAATTTTATTTCTTCGCATTTTTCATAGGGGCCGTCGAATTCCAGAGGAGGTCCAGACCCCCCCCCCCCCCCCCCGACCCCCGCCCCTTTCTTGATCCGCCCATGGCATGCATAGATCTTTTAACCCTTTCCCAAACAAGACCTGGATTTGACGTCCCTAATAGAAAAGGCTTGGGAAAACATTGAAACAAAAGAAGAAACTGCTGATAACCAGCAGTTTCTCCTTTTGTTTCAATATTTTCTGTGCCATATTTTACACAAATCTTATCTTTAATAACATCCATTTTGTCACTTGTGGCAGTTCTTGAAGTAGATCACCCTAAAATTGTGTCGTTTGGGAAAGGGTTAAAATCGCTCCTCTTGTTTCGCTTTTTCCCAAAACAAGTCTCAGATTGGACGACCGCAGAGTGTATTACAAGTTGAGGAGCCATTGGGTTAAAATTTCGGAAACGCTGCAGATGAATGCAAATCGTTTTCCAACGATGATTTTCTATATTACAACTGACAGTCTGACTTACCCAATTTCACTTGTCTTCTGCAACACATTTTAACCCATTACCAAACGGCAAAATTTAAGACTGCTCCAAATTCAAAGATGTTGCAAACGATAATTTCAAGTGAATGAATTTAAAAAAAGGTTGGTCATTTTGGGAAGAAAACATTGTGAGAAATGAAGAAATTGCTTGTTGCAAGCAATTTCTTCATTTTCCACTATGTTTTCCAAAGCCATTAACTTGTAGGGAGTCAAAAAGAGTCACTGTGATATGGGTTAATGCAGTGGCGGATCCAAGGGGGCTTCGGGAGGTTCGAACGAACCCCCCTCTTTAGCCTGATTATTTCATTTTCATGCAGAAACTTAGTCAGAATTGTGTGATACTAGAAAAACGAACCCCCTATTTGCATATATATCCGAACCCCCTAACAGAAATCCTGGACCCGCCGCTTTAATGGGTTAATTGGACTTAAGCCTAATTTTGTCATCTTCGAAATTGTTTGATTCATTACCAGACGGCCATATTTTATACATGGCCAAGATATTGCAGACAAAAAAATCATATTTTTTGTCTTTCTATGTAGGTCTAAAAAACATTGCGAGAAATTGCTTGTAAAAGGCAATTTCTTCATTTTCCACAATGTTTACCAAAGCCACTAAGTGTTGGTCACCAAAAGCGCCAAGTTATGTGTGAATATGTTTAATCGCTTATTTCGGGTACTTAAGAACAGAGCACATTCTCTCTTCATTCCATTATGATAGAATGATGGTTGATCAATAGACCTCGGCTTTGGAGAGTAGGTACTGCCACGGTCATTCTTTCATAGTGATGACCCAAACTCCACACAGCGACAATGCCTTACATTACAATCCAAATTCAGGGGAGATAACTGCGAAGGAGATTGATATCCAAATTCAGGGGAGATAACTGCGAAGGAGATTGAGTGATGACCCTATCTTGGAAAAAAATGAAGAAAGGTCATTCTGGACAGCATTTGCCTCATGAATATGGATTGTAGGCCTATTTTGGTTTCAAGATGATCTCAAATAGCAATTACAGTCGACACTCGTTGTGTCGAAGTCGGAGGGGTCGTCAAAATAACTCGACATATGCGGAGTTCGACTCATGCGATTTTGTTCGGCTTCGATAAAGTTGATATATGACCGTTTTTATACGCCGCCGGAGGCGGACGTATATTGGCGTCATCTTCTCCGTCTGTCCGTCCGTCCATCCGTCCGTCCGTCCATCCGTCCGTCCGTCCGTCCGTCCATCCGTCCGTCCGTGCGTCCGTCCACTTTTCTTGTCAACGCAACTCCTCCTAAGTTTCTGGCCGGATCTTCTTGAAACTTGGTCAATGTTATCACCTCAATTGGTAGATGTGCATGAAGGAAGGATTTTATGGTTCGTCGATTTTTGCCTGAGTTATGCCCCTTAAAAACTTAGTCTCTGGGGCTTATTGAAATTGCAGCCTTGTCAACGCAACTCCTCCTAAGTTTCTGGCTGGATCTGAATGAAACTTGGTCAATGTTATCACCTCAATTGGTAGATGTGCATGAAGGAAGGATTTTATAGTTCGTCGATTTTTGCCTGAGTTATGCCCCTTAAAAACTTAGTCTCTGGGGCTTATTGAAATTGCAGGCTTGTCAACACAACTCCTCCTAAGTTTGTGGCTGGATCTTAATGAAACTTGGTCAATGTTATATAACCTCAATTGGTAGATGTGCATGAAGGAAGGATTTTATGGTTCGTTGATTTTTGCCAGAGTTATGCCCCCTTCAATCTTAGTCTCTGGGGCTTATTGAAATTGCAGCCTTGTCAACGCAACTCCTCCTAAGTTTCTGGCTGGATCTAAATATCACTTAGTCAATGTTATCACCTCAATTAGTAGATGTGCATGTAAGAAGGATTTTATGGTTCATTGATTTTTTCTAGAGTTATGCCCCCTTAAAATTTAGTCTCTGGGGCTGATTGAAATTGCAGCCTTGTCAATGCAACTCCTCCTAAGATTCTGACTGGATCCTAATGAAACTTGGTGGATGTTATTACCTTAATTGGTAGATGTGCATGAAGTAAGGATTTTATGGTTCATTGATTTTTGCCTGAATTATGCCCCCTTCAATCTTAGTCTCTGGGGCTTAATGATATTTCAGCCTCGTGAACGCAATTCCTTCCAGGTTTTTCACTGGATATTTATAAAAACCTTTTTGCGAACACCATTTTTTACAGGTTTTTCAGTGAATATTTATAAATCCTTGTCAATGTCATTTTTTTGTCTCAAGTTTTATAAAGAGCGGCGTATATTGTGACCATGGCACTCTTGTTGAATCTAACCAAGTACGATTATTATTGAAATATAGCAGGAAAAGGAAAGAAATTGCTCGTGTCGAGTAATTTCTATCCTTTTCCTACTATATTTAAATGGCTATATTCAGTTCGAAATTATTTTGTTTAAAAATATGTCCATTGATGAGGATGGGACCAGATTTGAACTTCGACTTACGCGAAAATTCGACTTATCCGATGTCGACATAACGAGTGTCGACTGTAGCCTATATCATTGAAGTCATAAAGGCACGCTTACTTGCTTTCAAGATAGCCTACCAACTCATTTCCAATGACCGAAACGAAAGAGCCCTGCATGGTTTTGACATCCGTATCATAATTTCAGAAACGAAATGAAAAGGATACAAAGAGTAATCAGATATTTTCTTCTTTTGTCTCAATATTTTCCAAATAATGTCGTCTGCAGCGCTCGTCTTTCAAAGCCTTTGTATGGGAAAGGGTTAATTTAATGCCGTAACATTTTTTGAATCGAGGTCATAATTAATCATTGCATAATGTTGATTTTGCAGCATTGCAGGAATATATGATGTTCACAGATCGGACTTTTTTTTTATTAAAATAAGTTAAATTTAATCATTTTTATAATAAAATGTAGTTCCATTTTTATCAGCACTTTATTTGTTTCCTTTACATAATTTGATTCCCGTATAATCTAATTATCTTACAAAAGAAGATAGAAAATACAATACAAATAAAATCGAATTGTATTGTGCGGTTTTCAATATTATTGGCAAAATGCGCAAGCCAATTAGACGGATATTCGGCGCCAGTGTCGGCGGATGAATATACAATACATAAAAAAGTAGTTCCATTCACACGATACACACACTAATTAATGGCCGAAAACATGAAAGGTTACGTTTTACTTCGGATTTTAGTGTATTGCCGGTCATAGTGACTTACGGACTAGCATGATATGTGAAAATAACTCTTCAAAAATATCTTAAGGATGGGATTTTTGTCCTTATTCCTGCCGATCGCTGCTGTTTTAACCGTGTTAAATGGTAAGTACCGAAAATGTGCGAGTGTGTATCAACTTCCGATTTCACGATGTGTTTTGATTTGCTTTCTTTGAAGTTCGCCGACAAAGGTGTTTGCGTATTGTACGTAGGCAACGCTTTGTATTAGGCAATTTTTGATCTTGTAGACTGTCGTGCCACTGCCCTATCTCGTGCCTTTGATTCTGATTGCCGGTAATGATAAATAATATCGTGCTGTGAGGCGAATTTACAAAACAAAACAAAAACCCAGCCAACTTATATGCAGACCCATATAGCACACAATTTTATTTGAAGAAATCATGTATATACAGATGTCCTGAAATCTCCAAAAACACGATTTCAGCAAGTTATTTTACAACGACATACTGTTAATTGGATTACCAATTAGAGTCAATTAGTTATGTAAACTTGCATTTCACTCTAAATGTTTACACATTATGAGTAGAGTTCATTTGTTCTTCCACCTGGGACTTGGTGGCAGACACATTTTAAGGTATAAAGTGCCTAATGAAAAACACCACTTTCTAGCCATACGAAATGTATCAAATTACACACATTTGTAAATACACTTCACATAAGTTGATTCACCGTGCCAGATTTCAAGATTTTGCTTCAAGAAGAAAATAATTTACAAATATCATTTTACTCTATATTCATATGCAAGGGAGGTAATTTTGAACATTTTTGTCAAATATTTCCATAAATATGCATTAATTCAAAATTCTAAACCGTACAAAATGCTTATATTTGTATTTGGAATGGAAATGTAACACAGTTTAGGAATTACTGGCACTTTTCAAATTTCGCCGCTGGCTTTTTGGTGCTAATTAGGCCCTTCTTACCTAGACTGGGTTCCAGACAGATCATTTTTCCCTCCTTTACTTTCTCCGGTCCAAAGATCCGTCTGGGGCCAAACGAATTTACTTCGCACTGCCATCTATGATTTTCGCCAATTTTTGGGGATGAAATCACGAACGATAACTCGTTCAGAAATTTATTTAGTGCTATATTTAGTAACAGAAATCCCCAAGGACTAGACTGGTCCCCGTATTTCTTCATGGAAATCAGGTACCCGTCTTTTTGAAGATAATTCTCATAAGGCTAACAAATATTGCAAAATTCAACAATTATTGGATTTCATATCTTTTGGTAAAGTGTTATTGCTAAGGGTTAAACGGTTGGCCACAAATCCTATGGTGTCCGTCGCTTAACCCTTTTAAAAACGGCAAAAATTTTGACCGTTTTATTTTAAATACTGCTGACAGGAATGTTGAACAGAAAAGCATTTGTGAACCAAGCAGGTTAGAAAAAACTGAGGCAAAAGGAGAAAATGATGTTTATCAGCAATTTCTTCTTTCGCTTCAACGTTTCCACAAGCCCTTTCAATTAAACACACCGTTGAAACCAGGTCTTGTTTGAGAAAAGGTTTGCCCTTCCCCGAAAAAGACCGTAATTGGAAACGCTTGATCTAAAAGATGGAGAAAAAAGAAGAAAATTCTTATTACAATCAGTTTTCTCCTTTCGTCTCAATATTTTTTTACTGTGAACAAATGCCATCTTTATCAACAACAATTTTGTGGTTTACAGCGTTTTCAAATTTGATCAGTCGATCTTAAGCTTTGTTCCTGTTAGAAAGGGTTGACTAATAACCAGAAAATAAAATTTCAATCTTGTCTCAATTCAAAGATATCGCTGACGACAATTTCAAGTAAATGATATGTAACAATTTTTTTCTTTATGTAGAAAATATTGCGAGAAATGAAGAAACTATTTGCCACAAGCAATTTCTTCATTGTTCACAATGTTTTTAAAAAGCTTTATCATGTGGGGTGTCAAAAGCGTCAATGCATGTGTGGGAATGGGTTAATGTGTGACACACTTACAGTAGACAATAAAACATAACACCTCTTCTTATCAGTCTGTTCATCTTATACACCAATTAACCCTTTAACAAACGGCTGAAATTTAGACTTTCCCATTTTAGAAGATGCTTGCATGCGACAAAATTTGAGATGATAAAGGTAGGATTTGTTTAAAATAATGCAAGAAAATACTCAGACAAAAGGAGAAAATGGTGAGTATCAAAATATCTTCATTTTTTTTTTCGAAAGTAAGAAATAGAACATAGCATTATTAACAACATTAATTTCTCCTTCAGTCGTAAATATGAAGGAATTTGATAGTTACACGAACTAGTGTTCGAACTAAAAACTGTTTTGTAATTGTTACAGAATAAATATATGCAGTTTGGGAATGGCTAATCTATCAGCATTGGATTTGCCATGGCTCACATAAAGACCACTGTCTGCACGTTTTGAACATTTTAATTAAACATTTTTTCAACATTTTCCCCAGAATGCATTATCAAAAATCTATTCATCCGTGCAAAACCAAATTTAACCTGACACTGAATATGTGATTTTTACAAGCAAAACGAAAGAAGCACCTTAGAAAAATTATGGGAAAATAATGAGAAAATGCTAGAATTTGCAGAAATTTAATTATCTATCAACATTTCAAATATAATTCAATCCATTATAGCAGATGTTGCCTCTATCCCGTTAACGAGCCTCGTTTTAAAACGATAGGCTTTACATAGATTATACGGCTAAAAATAGATCATTCGGTTTATCGGCTTATCATTGGAAAATACCATGCTTGTTCCCAGGCGTCAATATCAACACGATCAAAAACGGATGCCGCAATATGTAACGGGTATTGATTTTTTATGCGCTATCTTACAGACCAAATTGTATATTGACGACTGGACCCAGGCTATTCTTA